>OU342741.1:318158841-318182354 GCA_910589775.1 Avena eriantha
GTGTCATTGCATATGGATCCACCAGAGTTCATTGCATGTGTGTTCTTTTCACATTCCACCTATGGATCCAGCATTGTCATTGCATGTGTGTTCTTTTCATTAACCACAGCTGGAGTCATTGCATGTTTGTTCTTTTCACAAAACTACATATGGAACCACCAATGTCATTGCATGTGTGTTCTTTTTACAGACCACATATGGATCCACCAGTGTCATTTCATGTGTGTTCTTTTCACAGAGCACATATGGATCAACCATTTTCACTGCATGTGTGTTATTTTCACAGACCACATATGGATCCACTAGTGTCATTGCATTAGTGTTCTTTTCACAGACCAGATATGGATCCACCAGTGTCATTGCATATGTGTTCTTTTCACACACACCACATATGGATCCACCATTTTCATTGCATGTGTGTTCTTTTCACAAACCACATATGGATCAACCAGTGTCATTGCATGTGTATTCTTTGACAGACCACATATGGATCCACCAGAGTTCATTGCATGTGTGTTCTTTTCACAAACCATGTATGGATCCACTAGTGTCATTGAAATGTGTGTTGTTTTCACAGACCACATATGGATCCACTAGAGTTCATTGCATGTGTGTTCTTTTCACAAACCACATATGGATCCACCATTGTCATTGAAATGTGTGTTCTGTTCATAGACCACATATGGACCCACCAGTGTCATTGCATATGGATCCACCAGAGTTCATTGCATGTGTGTTCCTTTCACAATCCACCTATGGATCCACCATTGTCATTGCATGTGTGTTCTGTTCATTACCCATATTTAGAGTCATTGCATGTCTGTTCTTTTCACAAACCACATATGGAACTACCAGTGTCATTGCATGTGTGTTTTTTTACGGACCACATATGGATCAACCAATGTCATTGCATGTGTGTTCTTTTCACAAATCACATATGGATCCACAAGTGTCATTGCATGTGTGTACTTTTCACAGACCACATATGGATGCACCAGTGTCATTGCATGTGTGTTCTTTTCACAGACCACATATGGATCGACCATTTTCATTTCTTGTGTGTTATTTTCACATACCACATATGGATCCACCACTGTCATTGCATGTGTGATCTTTTCACACACGACATATGGATACACTAGTGTCATTGCATGTGTGTTCTTTTCACATACCACCTATGGATCCACCATTTTGATTGCATGTGTGTTGATGAGGACATCCATACTATTCCACTATCTCCTACTCCTATTCACAATGAAGATGTTGCTGCAAAGAACAAGTCCAATGAAAATAGGATTGGACCCATTACAAGAGCTCGTGCAAAGTTGATTGAGCAACATGTGAATTCACTCTTAATTTAACCTGATGTTTTACTTAATGAGAACTTTATACTACCTAAGTCTATGCATTTATGTATGATCAGGTTCGTTGAACAAACAAGCATGGCACGAGGAGGAGAAGGGCTACAAGAGGAGCCTATCATGATGATCGCCCGAGGATGCGCGAGGGAGGAGCGGGAGGAAGGCGCAAGAGAAGATCATCAAAACGAAGGCGACCAAGAAGGAAGGTTCAATTCAGACAGACAGAAGTTCTGAAATTGAAACGGACATGGTTTCCGCATACCAACTCGGAATTAAGCAAATAAGTACTTGTTGGAAAGATAATTCCGAGATCTTTCCAACGGGTACTTGCACGTCTCCCAGTTCCTTACGAGCTGTGCGCAGCAACCAAAACAAGTCGACAGACGTTTTCTGTCAGTTTACAAATAGAGTCCTTTTAAGTTAGGAAAGTTAGAGATATGTTTGGTTTTGACCCCAACTCTATATTGGACGTCCAGAAACCTTTATATAGGCCTGTACATCATGGTTTTTAGGTTTTAGACCACGTTAAAATATTTTGGAGTTGTTTCTTTCATAGAACCTCTAGAATTACCCTGTGTTCGAATCTACCAACTATAATTGAGTGTGATCTGTTGTTCCATTAGGAATTAGTAGATTGCATACTACCGTTCGTGGTCACGGCTGCGTGCGCAAGAGTGTGGTGTTGTGAATATCCTACAAGGTTCGAGAGCTGTTGCATTGGCATCAGGGATTGAGCGGGAGAGATCATAGCTACGCACTAGTTATCTATCATCCACCATTACCATCGACAAGAGCTTGCTGAGAAGATCGTGCCACCCCATATCATCTTGGTATCAGATTTCTAGTGTTGCCACGGTAAGCATCCACAAATCCATCCATAGATTAGTTGTTTTTGTCCTATACATAAAAAGCCACACACAAATATTAGGGTTCATAGTTCATTGCCATAGCCTAGATAACACTATTCTGGAGTTCTAGTTGCTGATCGTAATCCTTTGTGTAGCCTTTCTTCTAAATCTGAGTCATAGTTTTTTGTCTAGTTTTCGTCTGTTTTTGATCCATTGTCGGAGTCCCTAGAATATTTCTAGACTGTTCGTCGTATTCTTGAGTCTTAGATCTATTAGATCTATTTTATTTTAGTTTGAAGTTGTAGATCTGTTCTGCTAAAAGGGAGATAGAAAAAAAATCAGATCATACGTGAGCTTCCTTCACGTGAAAGAAAGAAGTAAACAAAATACCGCCTCGATCGCTATAGGGAAGACTCATCTGTCCTTGTACGTGAGCACCCTCACGTAAAAAAAAAATCGGCCCTCGCTGCACCACAGACCAGTCTGTGCTAGTACGAAAAAAATTATGCCGCCATCCTGCTGCGGCAGGATTTTAGGCCGTTTTTCTGCCATGGCAGAGACCAATTCTCAGGTCAAATTTTTTTCTTTTTTTTGTTTATTTTTTTACTGAGTACACATAGCGTACCTATCCTTGTGAGCCTTAGTAAGCCTTTTTTTGTGTATAAAACTATCCTACGAGACTAGCGTGCTTAGTGCTCTACGGTCTGCTCAGTTTAGCAATCTTGTGCCCGTTTCGTTGAGACATTGCTAGCGTCTCTCCTTGTGCATTGGAACACGAGCGTTCCTCCGACATACCTCACTTTATTGAGATCTTTTCATAGTTTCAATCGCCCCATTTATCTCCACCGTGTGTGTTTCCGTGGGTCTTTGTCATACGATCGGCACTAGGACTTGTTTGCGGTGTAGTTAGGATACCATACCTACAACTCCACCATAAATAACCTGTGTGCCCTGTGATCGTTCTCGATACCTTTGATATTCACTTCATCACATCAGTGCATCAGTTTTTAATTTCGTTTGGTAGAGCATCTCTATTCACTTTGGAACGGTAAGATCTCCTTTCTTATTAGTTGTGAGTGAGCTGTGAGAGTTCCACCATACAGATTTTTATTTTTGCACTAACCTACTAATCATGTCTTCTAGTGATGATGATGTTGTGATGCAGAAAAAGAAGGATGAGGAGCTTGTTAATTGGCGTGAATACGAGGCTTTGAAGTCCCACTTGACACGTGTGTTTACTAACATGACAGATGCCATTGACAAGAATCTCCAGCATATGAATATGAGATTGGATCAGCATGTTGGAACGGTTGATACTATTCAAACGCAAGTGGCTACGCTCAATGTTAATGTCACCACTTTGCAGCGTTCCATTGAGGGTTTAACATCCGCTTTACATAGAAGGGAAGATCCTCAACATCATGATGCCTTTGATGATTTCGATGAGGGTAGCGTTGTGGATGCTGCTCCACATGTTGGCAGGGGACGTGCTATTCCCCCTGCCCATGCACCTGCTCATGGCCGTGGGTTTGCCCCTCTTGGGCATGCTCAACGTGTTCACAACCAAGCTACTAATGATGGTTTGGGCAAGCCAAAGTTCTCGACCCCCAAGTTTGATGGTTCCATTGATCCTGAATATTACCTCACATGGGAGTTGAGAAACTCTGGCGCTTATTTGACAATCCAGAAGACAAGAAGGTCAAGCTTGCAGCATCTGAATTTGATGGTTATGCATTGCGTTGGTGCGATGCTCTTGTCCAACATAGGAGGGAGGATAATGAACTTCCTGTGATGGATTGGCGTGAGATGAAGCAAATCATGAAGGCTCGTTTCGTTCCAACCAACTACTTGCGATCAGTTTTTGATAAATTGACGCAATTGAAGCAAGACACAATGACAGTAGATGAGTACTACATGGAGATGGAGCTGCTTATGCAGCATGCTCGAGTTCGCGAGTCCATTGAGATGACCATGCAACGATTCCTAAACAATCTGAAGTTGCCAATCAAGAGCATAGTGCGTCATCACAAGTATGAGACCATGAATTAGCTATTGCACCATGCTAGAGAGGCCGAATCCCAGTTGGTGGAAGAGGCAAAGTCACGCGCTCGTTTTCCATCCTCCAGCAGATTTTCGGCCAGATCTATTCCTCCTACAGTCACGCCACCAGCTGATGTTCCATTTACACCATCGGCCAAACCAGCAAGTACACCTTCGTTTGGTTCTAATGCTCGAAAACCCACTGCTCCTGCTGCTAGCTCGGGTTCCAACATGTCTACGGCACATACTCGTGATGTGGTGTGCCATACTTGTGGAGGTAGAGGTCAATACAAGAAGGATTGTCCAAACAGTAAGGTTATGTTTGGCAATGAACAAGGAGAAGTAGAGAGTGGAGATGAAGCTTCTGACGATGATATTGATGATGGCGAGGATGGTGCTGATGCATATGCTGAGTGTGCACCAACTATTGTCGTGTCTTCACATGTACTTAGTGTGCAACCGGTTGAGGAATCCCAGCGTTGCAACTTGTTCCAAACAAAAGCTGTAGTTGGACCAAATAAAGCTTGCAAGGTCATTATTGATGGAGGTAGCTGCAGAAATCTTGCAAGTAAGGAACTATGTGCCAAACTGAATTTGACATACTTACCTCATCCCAAGCCATACTACATACAATGGTTGAGCAACAATGGTGATATGAAGGTAAATCATATGGTACGTGTGAATTTTCAAATAGGGCCATACAAAGATTCTATTGATTTTGATGTGGTGCCTATGACTGTTTGTCACCTACTATTGGGTCGGCCTTGGCTCTATGATCGCCATGTGCAACACAATGGCCGAGCCAATACATATCACTTGGAATTCAAAGGAAAGAATATTACTATGCAGCCAATGACACCACAAGAAATTGTGAATGATTCTCGCTAGAAGATAGAGGTGAACTTGAAGGAAGATACTACCACTCGGCGAGATGGCGTGAAAGTTGTTCCCGATGTAATTGAGCCTAAATTGAGTGATATCACGAAAAGTGAGAGAGTGTCTGGTATGAGAGAATTTCATGAGGATCCTACAGCCATGCCACTTGTGCTCATGTATAAGGGCGAGGTATTGGTTTCTAACAACATGAACCCTATTTCTCTTGGTGTCTCTTCTGTTTTGCAGGACTTTGGGGATGTGTTTCCAGAAGATGTACCCGCAGGCTTACCTCCATTGCATGGTATAGAACATCAAGTGGACTTGATTCCTGGCGCCACACTTCCCAACCGTTCACCCTATAGGACTAATCCCGAAGAAACTAAGGAAATTGAGAAGCAAGTACAAGTGTTGCTGGATAAAGGGTACATTCGTGTTTCTCTCAGGCCTTGTGTTGTTCCTGTTATTTTAGTTCCTAAGAAAGATGGTACATGGCGCATGTGTGTTGACTGTAGAGCGATTAATAACATCACTATTCGATATCGTCATCCTATTCCACGCTTAGAGGATATTCTAGATGAATTGAGTGGTGCTACTGTTTTCTCTAAAATTGACTTGCGTAGTGGTTATCATCAAATTAGGATGTAAGAAGGGGATGAATGGAAAACTGCTTTCAAAACTAAATTCGGCTTGTATGAGTGGTTAGTCATGCCATTTGGTCTTACTAATGCACCTAGTACTTTCATGCGTTTGATGAATCATGTTTTGAGAGAGTTTATTGGTCATTTTGTGGTTGTTTACTTTGATGATATACTCATATACAGCCACACCGAATCTAAACAATGCACTCATATTAGACAAGTTTTGCAAGTGTTACGTGATAATAAATTGTATGCTCTTGAGAAGTGTACATTTGCAAAAGATAAGGTCATATTCCTAAGATTTGTTGTTTCTAAGCATGGAGTAGAGGTAGATCAATCTAAGATTCAATCAATTCAGAATTGGCCTACTCCAATGAATGTAAGTCAAGTGCGTAGTTTCCACGGTCTCGCTGGTTTCTATAGGCGCTTTGTGAAAGATTTTAGCACCATTGCTGCACCATTAAATGATTTGACAAAGAAAGGTGTTCCTTTTGTATGGGGCGCTGATACGTCCATTTTGCATCACTATTCTATGTCTTAATTCACTATTATTCATTGATATATTTCGTATTGAGAGGTGATACTTATGTTATTTCATCTGTTTTTGCATGGTTGATGACTTTTGGAGCATGGACCGCTGCAGTCAGGATTTTGATGAAAAAGGTGCTGTTTGGAGGCAAAATTCGCGAAGATCAGAAAATCCGGGAAAATATACGGAAAATTCTATTTTTCCAGAAGACTCAAGATGCCAGAAGATGGAGTGGAGGTGGGCCACAGGGGGCCCACACCACCCCATGGCGCGGGCAAGCCCAAGCCGCGCCAGGGAGTGGTGTGGCCACCCTGGCCCACTCAAGCCTCTCCCCTCTAGCGTATATCTTCCTCCCGAAACCCTAAGACTCGGGGGGCGACCACAGAAAGATTCCGCCGCCTCTGTGGGGAGGAAAACACCGAGAGAGAAAGATCTCTTCGACAGACAGATTTATGTCGGGGGAATTCCTTCCCGGAGAGGGGAGATCATCGCCATCAACACCATCATCAAGATGGGCTTCATCGGGATCATCATCATCATCATCATCACCACCATCATCACCATCAGCACCCTCATCACCATCTCCATATTGCTGTAACAATTGAGTTGAATCTTGCATTAGTTCATAGGGAAACTTTCCCGGTGTTGATTACTCTTTATAGTTGATGCTATTGAGTGAATCATTGAATTATTGTTTATGTTCAGATTGTTATACATCATTATTCCATCTCTGATCATGATCCATATGATGTCTTGTGAGTAGTTCGTTTTGTTCTTGAGGACATGGGAGAAGTCTTGTTGTTAGTAGTGGAGTTGTGTTGAGAAAGATTCAATAGATTGTTATTTAAGTTGTGGTGTACTTCTTATAGTGGTGTCATGTGAACATCGACTACATGACACTTCACCTATATGGGCCTAGGGGAATGCATTGTGTATTTGGCTACTAATCATAGGGGTTGCCGGAGTGACAGAAACCTGAACCCCCGTTAGGAAACCATTGCACAAGGGACGTAAGGGTCTTAGAGTTTAAAGCTTTGGTTAGGTTTCTACCTTAATTAATTTCTTGTACTTACGGATGTTTGCAAGGGGTTTTAATCACAAGTATGTATTAAGTCTTGGATGGGACGGTACATTAGCACAGGTTCACCCACACAACAGTTAGCAAGCTAGAGAAGATTAATCGACTATATGAAGCGAAAGCACTTGACAGTCTTCCTATGTGTCCTCGAGAACGTTTGGTCATCTATAGAAATACAACCGGCTTGTCATTTGCTTCATAAAGGATTGGGCCACTTGCTACATTCATTCTTACTATCTTTTATTTACTCGTACTTTTTTTACTTGCTTTATCGAAAACCCCTAAAAATCCGTTTGCTAAGTAATTGCAGAGAATTCCTGATCCATACCACTAGCCAGCACCTTCTGCTCCTCGTTGGGTTCGACACTCTTACTTATCGAAAATACTGCGATACACCCCCTATACTTGTGGGTCATCAAGACTATTTTCTGGCGCTGTTGCTGGGGAGTGAAGCGCTATTGGAAAGTGGAACTGGTAAAGGAAACTTCTACTATGAGTATTGTTTACTTCTGCTAGTTGCTTTATTTTCGTTATGGATAGTTCGATGAGTTTCCTATTTGGTAATGCTACTACCACTGCTAAGGTAGTAGATAAGCCACCACCTGCTGAGAAAGATGTTTTCAAAATATCTACAAGAATTATTGATCGTGTTATGGATAACTACTATGTTAGGGATGGAACTGTCCATCCCGGTGATCATTTACTCTTTATACACGAATTATGCGGGTTGTTCAAGTGTGCAGGTATTACTACAGATCAAGTTAAGAAGAAGTTATTCTCTTTATCACTGAAAGGAAGAGCTGAGGAATGGTATAAGCTGTTGAAGAATGGTCAAGCTCTGGAATGGGAGGAAATAGTGCCTCTCTTTTATTCAAAGTTTTATCCTCCTAGTGAAATTCATAAAGATCGGAATCAAATATACAACTTTTGGCCTCTTGATGGAGAGAGTATAGCTCAAGCTTGGGGAGATTGAAGTTACTAATGCTCAAATGTCCCATGCATGAGCTCCCCAACAATATTATTATCAATAACTTTTATGCAAGGCTCCCTCTACATGATAAAGATTTATTGGATGCTTCTTGTGCTGGATCATTCACTCGTATGGAAGAAGAAGTTAAATGGGACCTTCTGGATCGTATTCAAGACAATGCTGAAGCTTGGGAGAATGACAAAGGTAGAAAGTCAGGTATAAATTCTGATTATGAATGCATTGAATCTTTTATGGGAACGGATGACTTCCAAAATATTAAAAATGCTCATGGTCTAGACTCTCAAGCTATTGCTTCTTATTTTAAGGCTTTTGCTTCTTATATTGAAGTGCCTAAAAAGAAGTGGAATAAATATCATGAACCTTATAAAGATATTGCTAAGAGTGTTCCTGCTAGAAGTACTGAAGTTTATACTACTAATCATGTTTTACCTGAACCTTATATTGAGAAAATGCCTTTCCCAGTTTAGGTAAAGGAGCATTCTATGATGGCTAGTATGGTTAATGAAAGTATGAATAAAGCTGTTGAACCTGATAAACAAATGGTTGATGAACCTATAGTAGCAAGTGTGAAAGACTTTGTCACCAAGTATGAAAAAGAGGGACACACTATCCTTTGTAAGGATACCTCTAATATTGTTTCACAAAGTAGTGTTATGAGAGCTAGTATTCCGGTGTTTTCTGTTAGAATAAGTGATCATTCCTATGATAGTCCTTGTGATAGCAATATTGTTAAGTTTATGCATGATACTGAAAGCTATTATGAGAAAGGGAAAAGTGTTCTTGTGCATCTCAATAATATCAAGTTTCCCCGTTTTATGCTGAAAGTTTTTATGTTGCACTTCTTTTGCCTTCTTATGCAAGTTGCCTTTTGTTTCAGTAACTTGTTTGTTTACAAAATCCCCTTGCATAGGAAGTGGGTTAGACTTAAAAGAGTGTGTGTTTTTGCTTCTTAATGCTCTCTTTCACTTCAATTCATATCCCTATGAGAGCTTCTTCAAAATTATCATGCCCATCTTAATGGCTATAACGAAAGAGCTTTATGGGAGACAACCAATTTGTTTTTGCTTTCAGTTTTTTTTATTTGAGTCTTGGAAGTTATTACTTCAGTAATAACTGCTCCTTATCCGTTTTGTTTGGTTTTTGTGTCAAGATCAACCTCTAATGAGAGAGAAGTAATATTTGGGGAAGTTGCTGTCCCGAAACAGATTTTTGTGCTTCACCGTAAAAATTCGTGAGAGATCTCGGTATGTCGGATTGAGCTGTAATGTTTTGTGCTTCTGTCCCAGGTTGTTATTTAACTTTCGTTAGTTTTGCAATTTTTGATTTGAGCAACAGAAGATTTTCGAAAAAATTGATCTTTACCTGCTGGTCTGTTTTGACAAAGTTTGCCACTCTTGCATTTGCTTCTTTATTCGATTTCCTTTTAGAATTCTTTTTGGGTTTTCAGAAGGAGTTGCTACAGTAGATTTTGTTTTGATGGTTTTCAGTCGAAGTTGGACTCAAAAGGTTTTATCACTTCACTTATACTAATGTTGCTAATAAGAACTATGTGAAGTTTAGTGTGAAAGAAATTTCCAGGAAGTGGAGATAATGGTGTAAGAAGGAAGAGAAAGGTATTATGACTCAAGTAATAAGTGTATGAGGATGAAGATATCGATGATATTCAAGTGATGACTCCGGAAGGATCCACTCAATACCAAATTCAGAGACCTGTACAGTCCGTTTCCAAATAGGTAACAGTTCTAGTAAGAAAAGTTCCGTGAAAATACAATCCAACTATATTTTTGCAGTTTTCAGCCAATAAGGAAAGCTACGAAGTGAAAAAGGGACGGAACCGGAGCCAGGGTGGCCCACACCACCCCATGGCGCGGGCCCACCCCTGGCCACGCCACCAGGTGGTGAGGCCACCCAGGACTCCGCCTCCGACTCGTTTTCTCCCAGTACCTTCCTTTTGAAGTGAAACTTCGTAATTTATAACCCCCCGGATCCCCCGAGGTTCATATATCGTGTTTTCATCATGTTTTTGTTTCGATCTGTTTCTGCCAGGACATACTCTTTGAAGGTTTAGAAGCACAATGGTGTCCGCCAAGGATAAAGGGAAGGAACCTATGGAGGAATACCTCCAAGACCCCGGGAAGGAGAAGGAGACCAAGAGTGAAGGTGAAGAGGAGGCAAAGCACACCGGCACTACCATTTCAAGCATTGGAGTGGTGGTGAACCCTGCCAGGATCACAAGGACTGCACGGATGCAGACTGGGGGGAAAGCTCCTCGTCACTATTTGGCACCAAGGACACCTTCTCCGAACACCAAGAGTACCTTCAATACCTTTGCTCTAGCCATACAGGAAAAGAAGACTTCAAGGAGGAAGAATGGAAGAAGAATCACAAGAGCTGGGATCCAAAAACTGAGATGATTATGGGCCGTACTGAGCATAACTCGGAATTGATTCGCACTCTCACCTTCAAGATTGAGGACCCTAGGAAACTGATCAAGGAGCTCATCAAGAGGATACCACCACCACCGAAGGAGTAATTCGTCATCAGGTTTGGCATCCCCTTAGTTTGTTCCAAGCTTGGGGGAGTGCCGCGGTATCATATCACTATCTTCTATCTTTTTACCTTATTAATAGAGTCATATCATGAATAGAGGAGTTATTATGTAGTATGGTTTGCATTATGGAAGTGTCCCCTCTCTCGTTAGATATGTATCCCTTGGTGTGAGTTTCCGTTATGGAATATTAATGAGAAGTTCTATCATTCCCTCTTTTGCGTGGCTTATATTAGTTTTCAATTCGTGGTTATATGATTGATCTTGTTGTTAGTATTGGTAGCACTTTGGGATCATTGTGTTAATTTAGTTGGTTTTGGAAAACCTGGCTCGGTCAGTAGCAACACCTTTTTGAGAGTTGAAAAGAAAAAGATAGAAGTACTCTAGAGAAAAATAATTTCATCATCTTTCTTTCTTGATTTGCTCATAAGTCTAGTATTCTCCAGTTAAGATCTTTTGTGCTTCCAAGGAAGACTGCATGTTTGTATTTATCACTTGTATGTTTGTTTGTTTCCTTCAACTCTTGTACTTGCTACCCAGCCTTGCTAGCCAAAAACCTTTACTGAGAGGGAATTCTTCTCGTGCATCCACCTCCTTTAAACCAAAACCTTTGCCATTTGTGTCCACCATACCTACCTAGTAGCATTATTGCTATTCCAAGTAAATTCTTGTTTTATCTACCTCCCAAATTAAACTTGTTATGTGAAAATTAGTGATTAAAGCTCTCACGAACTTGATGGCAGACTTTACTTTCTTTTATTTAATAAACTTGAACCATTGGGTCCTTCTTTGTTGCGTATATGCTTGCACTTTATGAGTTGAAGTTAGTAGAACCATGCATCATGGGGACCTCTTTCAACACTTCATCGGTACTTGTACCTAGTTGATATCATGTTCTTTTGCTTATGGATCCCGGTGGTGTGAAATAAAAGTGGAACTTGTAAGATCATGGAGTTTATATGTGTGTTAGAGAAATGCCTGGGCCGCTAGCCTAAGCCATGCCTAATCATGGTGGAAACTTGCAACATAACTATAGTGAGCATTCTATGAAGCATTCTCAATAAAAACCTATGCAAATAGCAAATAAAAAGATCGCTGAGATGCTCACTGTATGCTTGCCTTGTCATTTTGATTATGGGATAGCTCCTATGTCATGTGCAAGGGGTACCCCATTGGCGGTTCTCAATGATACGCATGTATTTAGAATGACAAGAGCTTGCTCGTAACTGAAGTTGAGTAGCATGAGGATCGATACTCATAAGTAAGGGGCATGAGATTTCAACTTGTAACTTGTCAAGCATATCCTCTTAGTTGTGTCACTTTAACATTAACCACCAAAATATGCCTATGATAGGGGCAATGAGAGCTGAAAGCTAGTAAGTATCATAATTTTTGGGAGCTCTTTATGAGACTTGCAATCCCTACTTCCCTCTGCGAAGGGCCTTTCTTTTACTTTGTAGTTGAGTCAGTAAACCTATTCCCTTCTATCTCAGCAAGTATTTTGAGTTGATGTGTTTCATTCATTCTTATGATGATTTATTCACTCATGTTTCTTATGTTCCTTTCTTTGCACATTGCTCTTATCTTGAAGTTTACTACTTTGAAATCTTTCTTTGAAAACCAGCTATATGTAAACTCCAGCATGTTATCAACTATTCTTCGACCAAGAGCTAAGTTTGCCATTACCAATTATGATTCACTTTATGTATCTTTATTGTGTTTCCTTTACTCATTGCAAGTTGAGTTGTATAATAGTGAGTAGTCTTCTTTTATGATCTATGTATTTGATGAATGTGATGCTTCTTGTCCGCATTCTTTTATCGACTCTTCACTCCATCAACTTGAGGTCATGTTTATTGAGCTCAGTTTCGCTTGGGGACAAGCGAAGTCTAAGCTTGGGGGAGTTGATACGTCCATTTTGCATCACTATTCTATGTCTTAATTCACTATTATTCATTGATATATTTCGTATCGAGAGGTGATACTTATGTTATTTCATCTGTTTTTGCATGGTTGATGACTTTTGGAGCATGGACCGCAGCAGTCAGGATTCTGATGGAAAAGGTGCTGTTTGGAGGCAAAATTTGCGAAGATCAGAAAATCCAGGAAAATATACGGAAAATTCTATTTTTCCAGAAGACGCAAGATGCCAGAAGATGGAGTGAAGGTGGGCCATAGGGGGCCCGCACCACCCCATGGCGCGGGCAAGCCCAGGCCGCGCGAGGGAGTGGTGTGGCCACCCTGGCCCACTCCAGCCTCTCCCCTCTGGCATATATCTTCCTCCCGAAACCCTAAGACTCGGGGGGCGACCACAAAAAGTTTCCGCCGCCTCTGCGGGGCGGAAAACACCGAGAGAGAAAGATCTCTCTAGCAGACAGATTTCTGCCATGGGAATTCCTTCCCGGAGAGGGGAGATCGTCGCCATCAACACCATCATCAAGCTGGGCTTCATCGGGATCATCATCACCACCATCATCACCATCAACACCCTCATCACCATCTCCATATTGCTGTAACAATTGAGTTGAATCTTGCATTAGTTCATAGGGGAACTTTCCCGGTGTTGATTACTCTTTGTAGTTGATGTTATTGAGTGAACCATTGAATTATTGTTTATGTTCAGATTGTTATACATCATTATTCCATCTCTGATCATGATCCATATGATGTCTTGTGAGTAGTTCGTTTTGTTCTTGAGGACATGGGAGAAGTCTTGTTGTTAGTAGTGGAGTTGCGTTGAGAAAGATTCAATAGATTGTTATTTAAGTTGTGGTGTACTTCTTCTAGTGGTGTCATGTGAACGTCGACTACATGACACTTCACCTATATGGGCCTAGGGGAATGCATTGTGTATTTGGCTACTAATCGTAGGGGTTGCCGGAGTGACAGAAACCTGAACCCCCGTTAGGAAACCATTGCACAAGGGACGTAAGGGTCTTAGAGTTTAAAGCTGTGGTTAGGTTTCTACCTTAATTACTTTCTTGTACTTATGGATGTTTGCAAGGGGGTTTAATCACAAGTATGTATTAAGTCTTGGATGGGACGGTACATTAGCACAGGTTCACCCACACAACACTTAGCAAGCTAGAGAAGATTAATCGACTATATGAAGCGAAAGCACTTGACAGTCTTCCCATGTGTCCTCGAGAACGTTTGGTCATCTATAGAAATACAACCGGCTTGTCCTTTGCTGCATAAAGGATTGGGCCACTTGCTGCATTCATTCTTACTATATTTTATTTACTCGTACTTTGTTTACTTGCTTTATCGAAAACCCCTAAAAATTCGTTTGCTAAGTATTTGCAGAGAATTCCTGATCCATACCACTAGCCAGCACCTTCTGCTCCTCGTTGGGTTCGACACTCTTACTTATCGAAAATACTGCGATACACTCCCTATACTTGTGGGTCATCAGGCGCGGCCCAAGACATTGCATTTGATACATTGAAACGTTTGCTTACTTCTGCACCATTGCTTGCATTACCTAATTTTTCGAAGCAATTTGAAGTTGAATGTGATGCTAGTGGTATAGGCATAGGTGGTGTTTTGATGCAAGAGGGTTGGCCTATCGCTTATTTTTCTAAGAAATTGACTGGTGCTCATTTGAATTATTCAATCTATGATAAAGAATTGTATGCAGTTGTGAGAGTACTTGAAGTTTGGCAACATTATTTGTGGCCAAAGGAATTCATCATACATTCTGATCATGAAGCATTGAAATACTTGAAAGCTCAATCAAACTTGCATAGAAGATTAGCTAAATGGGTTGAGTTCATTGAGTCTTTTCCTTACATCATTAATTATAAGAAGGGAAAAGAGAATGTTGTTGCTGATGCTCTAACTAGGAAGAACATGCTATTAATCAATCTTGGTGTTAAAATTCCTGGATTAGAAGCTATTTGTGCACTTTATGCAACTGACCATGATTTTGCTGAACCATATCGTTTATGTGCATGGGACAAGTATCATATACATGATGGATATTTGTTTTGAGCTAATAAACTATGTATTCCAGAATCATCATTGCGTTTGTTCTTAGTGCAGGAATCCCATGCTGGTGGTTTGATGGGTCCCTTTGGGCGTGAGAAAATGTTGCTCATGCTTGCTGATCATTTTTATTGGCCCAAGATGAGGCGTGATGTGTACAGATTTGTGACAAGATGTATTACTTGCCACAAGTCGAAATCCAAGCTGAAGCCTCACGGTTTGTATATACCTCTCTCTGCACCTACTACTCCATGGGAAGACATTAGTATGGATTTTGTGCTGGGTCTACCTAAAACTCAGAGAGGTCATGATTCTATATTAGTGGTAGTGGATAGGTTCTCTAAGATGGCTCATTTTATTGCCTGCCACAAAAGCGACGATGCGTCGCATGTTGCTAACCTGTTTTTCAGAGACATCATGAGATTACATGGTGTACCAAAGACGATTATTTCTGAGCGTGATATGAAGTTCATGAGCTACTTTTGGAGGACCTTATGGGGGAAGCTAGGAACGAAGTTGCTGTTCAGTACTACATGTCACCCCCAAACAGATGGTTAAACGGAGGTGGTGAATAGAACATTGTCACAACTGCTAAGGACCATGATTAAAAAGAATCTGCGGGAGTGGGAAGAGTGTTTGCCACATGTTGAGTTCGGTTACAACAGGGCTGTGCATTCAACTACTCAGCTTTGTCCTTTTGAGGTGGTGTATGGCTTCAAGCCATTGACGCCACTTGATACGTTACCTCTGGCATTACATGAGAGAGTAGATATGGAGGCATCAAAACGTGTTGATTATGTGAAGAAAATACATGAGAAGACTCGAGAGGCTATTGAGAAGAAAGGCAAGAACATTGCTGCTGCAAGGAATCAAGCAAGAAAAGAAGTGTTGTTCGAGCCTCGAGATATTGTTTGGGTGCATCTACGCAAGGACAGATTTCCACTACTTCGCAAATCCAAGTTGAAGCCACGTGGTGCTGGTCCTTACAATGTGCTAGCCAAAATTAATGATAATGCCTACTCAGTTGATATACCTATTGAGGAGTTTGGTGGTGCTAGCAACAGCTTCAACGTTGCTGATCTATCACCATATGCTGGAGAAGACCTTGGAGCGTCGAGGTCGATGCCTTTTGAGGGGGGGGGAGATGATGAGGACATCCATACTATTCCACTATCTCCTACTCCTATTCACCATGAAGATGTTGCTGCAAAAAAAAGTCCAATGAAATCAGGATTGGACCAATTACAAGATCTCGTGCAAAGCTGATTGAGCAACAGGTGAATTCACTCTTAATTGAACCTGATGTTTTACTTAATGAGAACTTCATACTACCTAAGTCTATGCATTTATGTATGATCAGGTTCGTTGAACAAACAAGCATGGCACGAGGAGGAGAAGGGCTACAAGAGGAGCCTGGCATGATGATCGCCCGAGGATGCACGAGGGAGGAGCGGGAGGAAGGCGCAAGAGAAGATCATCAAAACGAAGGCGACCGAGAGTTAGAAGGCGACCAAGAAGGAAGGTTCAATTCGGACAGACAGAAGTTCTCAAATTGAAACGGACGTGGTTTCCGCATACCAACTCAGAATTAAGCAAATAAGTACTTGTTGGAAGGATAATTCCGAGATCTTTCCAACGGGTACTTTCACGTCTTCCAGTTCCTTACGAGCTATGCGCAACAACCAAAACAAGTCGATAGATGTTTTCTGTCAGTTTACAAATAGAGTCCTTTTAAGTTAGGAAAGTTACAGATATGTTTGGTTTTGACCCCAACTCTACGTTGGACGTCCAGTAGCCTTTATATAGGCCTGTAAATCATGGTTTTTAGGCTTTAGACCACGTTAAAATATTTTGGAGTTGTTTCTTTCATAGAACCTCTAGAACTACCCTGTGTTCGAATCTACCAACTATAATTGAGTGTGATCTCTTGTTCTAGTAGGAATTAGTAGATTGCATAGTACCGTTCGTGGTCACGGCTGCGTGCACAAGAGTGTGGTATTGTGAATATCCTAAAAGGTTCAAGAGTGTTGCATTGGCATCATGGATCGAGCGGGAGAGATCATAGCTACGCACTAGTTATCTATCATCCACCATTATCATCGACAAGAGCTTGCTAAGCATATCGGGCCACCCCATAACATGTGTTCTTTTCACAAACCACATATAGATCCACAAGTGCCATTTCATGTGTGCTCTTTTCATTAACCACATATGGATCCGCCAGTGTCATTTCATTTCTATTCTTTTCACAGACAACATATGTATCCACCAGAGTTAATTTCATGTGTGTTCTTTTCACAAACCACATATGGATCCACCAGTGTCATTGCATGTGTGTTCTTTTCACACACCACATATGGATGAACCAATGTCATTGCATGTGTGTTCTTTTCACATACCACATATGGATCCACCAGAGGACATTGCGTGTGTGTTCTTTTCACATACCATGTACGGATCCACCAGTGTCATTGAAATGTGTGTTGTTTTCACTGAGCACATATCCATCCACCAGACTTCATTGCATGTGTGTTCCATTCACAAACCATATATGGATCCACCAGTGTCATTGAAATGTTTATTCTTTTCATAGACCACATATGGATCCACCAGTGTCATTGCAAATGGATCCAGCAGAGTTCATTCCATGTGTGTTATTTTCACAAACCACATACGGAACCACCAGTGGCATTACATGTGTTTTCTTTTCACAAACCACACATAGATCCACCAGTGTCATTGCATGTGAGTTCTTTTCACAGGCCACATATGGATCAACCATTTTCATTGCATGTGTGTTATTTCCACAAACCACATATGGATCCACCAGTGTCATTCCAAGTGTGTTCTTTTCACAGACCAAATATGGATCCACCATTTTCATTGATGTGTGTTATTTTCACAGACCACATATGGATCCACCATTTTCATTGCATGTATGTTCTTTTCACAAACCACATATGGATCAACTAGTGTCATTACATGTGTATTCTTTTCACAGACCACATATGGATCCACCAGAGTTAATTACATGTGTGTTCTTTTTACAGACCATGTATGGATCCACCATTGTCATTGAAATGTGTGTTGTTTTCATAGACCAGATATCGATCCACCAGAGTTCATTGCATGTATATTCTTTTCACAAACCATATATGGATCCACCAGTGTCATTGAAATGTTTGTTCTTTTCACATACCACATATGGATCCACCAGTGTCATTACATATGGATCCACCAGAGTTCATTGCATGTGTGTTCTTTTCACAAACGACATATGGATCCACCATTGTCATTGAAATGTGTGTTTTGTTCACAAACCACATATTGGCCCACTAGTGTCATTACATATGGATCCTCCAGAGTTCATTGCATGTGTGTTCTTTTCACAATCCACCCACGGATCCACCATTGTCATTGCATGTGTCTTCTTTTCATTAACCACATCTAGAGTCATTGCATATTTGTTCTTTTCACAAACCACATATGGAACAACCAATGTCATCGCATGTGTGTTCTTTTCACAGACCACATATGGATCCACCAGTGTCATTGCATGTGTGTTCTTTTCAAAGACCACATATGGATCGAACATTTTTATTGCATGTGCGTTATTTTCACAGACCACATATGGATCCACCACTGGCATTGCATGTGTGGCCTTTTCACAGACCACATATGGATCCACCAGTGTCATTGCATGTGTGTTCTTTTCACATACCACATATGGATCCACCATTTTCATTGCATCTGTGTTCTTTTCACAAACCACATATAGATCCACCAGTGTTAGTGCATGTGTGTTCTTTGCAGTAACCACATATGGACCCGCAAGTGTCATTTCATTTCTGTTCTTTTCATAGATAACATATGTATCCACCAGAGTTCATTTCATGTGTGTTCTTTTCACAAACCACATATGGATCCACCAGTGTCATTCATGTTTGTTCTTTTCACAGACCACATATGGATCAACCAGTGTCATTGCATGTGTGTTCTTTTCGCAGACCACATATGGATCCACCAGAGTTCATTGCATGTGTGTTCTTTTCACATACCATGTATGGATCCACCAGTATGATTGAAATGTGTGTTGTTTTCACTGACCACATATCGATCCAACAGACTTCATTGCATGTGTGTTCCATTCACAAACTATATATGGATCCACCAGTGTCATTGAAATGTTTGTTCATTTCACATACCACATATGGATCCACCAGTGTCATTTCATATGGATCCACCAGAGTTCATTTCATGTGTGTTCTTTTCACAAACCACATAAATGGATCCACTAGTGTCATTGCATGTGTGTTCTTTTCACAGACCACATATGGATCCACCAGTGTCATTTCATTTATGTTATTTTCACAGACCACATATGGATCCACCAGAATTCATTTCATGTGTGTCCTTGTTACAAACCACATATGGATCCACCAATGTCATTGCATGTGTGTTCATTTCACAAACCACATATGGATCAACCAGTGTCATTGCATGTGTATTCTTTTCACATACCACATATGGATCCACCAGAGTTCATTGCATGTGTGTTCTTTTCACAAACCATGTATGGATCCACCAGTGTCATTGAAATTTGTGTTGTTTTCACATACCACATATCGATCCACCAGAGTTCATTGCATGTGTGTTCTTTTCACAAACCATATATGGATCCACCAGTGTCATTGAAATGTTTGTTCTTTTCACAGACCACATATGGATCCACCAATGTCATTACATATGGATCCACTAGAGTTCATTGCATATGTGTTCTTTTCACAAACCACAAAGGATCCACCATTGTCATTGAAATATGTGTTCTTTTCACAGACCACATATGGACCCACCAGTGTCATTGCATATGGATGCACCAGAGTTCATTGCATGTGTGTTGTTTTCGCAATCCACCTATGGATCCACCATTGTCATTGCATGCGTGTTCTTTTCAATAACCACAACTAGAGTCATTGCATGTTTGTTCTTTTCACAAACCACATATGGAACCACCAATGTCATTGCATGTGTGTTCTTTTCACAGACCGCATACGGATCCACCAGTGTCATTGCATGTTTGTTCTTTTCACAAACCACATATGGAACCACCAGTGTCATTGAAATGTTTGTTCTTTTCACATACCACATATGGATCCACAAGTGTCATTACATATGGATCCACCAGAGTTCATTACATGTCTGTTCTTTTCACAAACCACATATGGATCCACCATTCACATTGAAATGTGTGTTCTTTTCACATACCACATATGGACTCACCAGTGTCATTGCATATGGATCCACTAGAGTTCATTGCATGTGTGTTCTTTTCACAATCCACCTATGGATCCACCATTGTCGTTGCATGTGTGTTCTTTTCATTAACCACAGCTAGAGTTATTACATGTTTGATCTTTTCACAAACCACATATGGAACTACCAATGTCATTGCATGTGCGTTCTTTTCACATACCACATATGGATCGACCAGTGTCATTGCATGTGTGTTCTTTTCACAGACCACATATGGATCGACCATTTTCATTGCATGTGTGTTCTTTTCACAGACCAAATATGGATCCACCAGTGTCATTGCATGTGTGTTCTTTTCACAGACCACATATGGATCCACCAGTGTCATTGCATGTGTGTCCTTTTCACATACCACATATGGATCCACTAGTGTCATTGCATGTATGTTCGTTTCACAGACCACATATGGATCCACCAGTGTCATTGCATGTGTGTTCGTTTCACAGACCACATATGGATCCACCAGTGTCATTGCATGTGTGTTCTTTTCACACACCACATATGGGTCCACCAGTGTCATTGCATGTGTGTTCTTTTCACAAACCACATATAGGGCCACCAGTGTCATTTCATTTCCGTTCTTTTCATTAACCACATATGGATCCGCCAGAGTTCATTTCATGCGTGTTCTCTCCACGAACCACATATGGATCAACCAGTGTCATTGCATGTGTGTTCTTTTCACGAACCACATATGGATCCACGAAAGTTCATTGCATGTGTGTTCTTTTCACATACCATGTATGGATCCACCAGTGTCATTGAAATGTGTGTTGTTTTAACTGACCACATATCGATCCACCAGAGTTTATTGCATGTGTGCTCCATTCAGAAACCATATCTAGACCCACTAGTGCCATTGAATTTTTTTTCTTTTCACAGACCACATATAGATCCACCAGTGTCATTACATATGGATCGACCAGAGTTCATTGCATGTGTGTATATTCATAAAACACATATGGATCCACCATTGTTATTGAAATGTGTGTTCTTTTCACAGACCACATATGCACCCACCAGTGTCATTGCATATGGATCCACTAGAGTTCATTGCATGTGTGTTCTTTTCACAATCCACCTATGGATCCACCATTGTCATTGCATGTGTGTTCTTTTCATTAACCACAGCTAGAGTCATTGCATGTTTGTTCTTTTCACAAACCACACATGGAACCACCAATGTCATTGCATGTGTGTTATTTTCACAGACCACATATGGATCCACCAGTGTCATTGCATGTGTGTTCTTTTCACAGACCACATATGGATCGACCAGTGTCATTGCATGTGTGTTCTTTTCATAGACCACATATGGATCAACCATTTTCATAGCATATGTGTTATTTTCACAGACCAGATATGGATCCACCAGTGTCATTGCATGTGTGTTCTTTTAACAGACCAGATATGGATCCACCAGTGTCATTGCATGTGTGTTCTTTTCACAGACCACATATGGATCGACCAGTGTCATTGCATGTGTGTCCTTTTCACATAGCACATATGGATCCACTAGTGTCATTGCATGTGTATTCTTTTCACAGACCACATATGGATCCACCAGTGTCATTGCATGTGTGTTCTTTTCACATACCACATATGGATCCACCATTTTCATTGAATGTGTGTTCTTTTCACAAACCACATATAGGTCCACCAGTGTAATTGCATGTGTGTTCTTTTCATTAACCACATATGGATCCGCCAATGTCATTTCATTTCTATTCTATTCACATACAACATATGGATCCACCAGAGTTCATTTCATGTGTGTTCTCTCCACAAAGCACATATGGATCCACCAGTGTCATCGCAATTGTGTTCTTTTCACAGACAACATATGGACCAACCAGTGTCATTGCATGTGTGTTCTTTTCACGAACCACATATGGATCCACCAGAGTTCATTGCATGTGTGTTCTTTTCACATACCATGTATGGATCCACCAGTGTCATTGAAATGTGTGTTGTTTTAACTGACCACATATCGATCCACCAGAGTTTGCATGTGTGCTCCATTCAGAAACCATATCTAGACCCACCGGTGTCATTGAAATGTTTTTTTCTTTTCACAGACCACATATAGATCCACCAGTGTCTTTACATATGGATCGACCAGAGTTCATTGCACGTGTGTTCTATTCATAAAGCACAGATGGATCCACCATTGTTATTGAAATGTGTGTTCTTTTCACATTCCACATATGCACCCACCAGTGTCATTGCATATGGATCCACTAGAGTTCATTGCATGTGTGTTCTTTTCACAATCCCCCTATGGATCCACCATTTTCATTGCATGTGTGTTCTTTTCATTAACCAGAGCTAGACTCATTGCATGTTTGTTCTTTTCACAAACCACATATGGAACCACCAATGTCATTGCATGTGTGTTATTTTCACAGACCACATATGGATCCACCAGTGTCATTGCATGTGTGTTCTTTTCACAGACCACATATGGATCGACCAGTGTCATTGCATGTGTGTTCTTTTCACATACCACATATGGATCAACCAGTGTCATTGCATGTGTGTTCTTTTCACAGACCACATATGGATCCACCAGTGTGATTGCATGTGTGTCCTTTTCACATACCACATATGGATCCACTAGTGTCATTGCATGTATGTTCGTTTCACAAACCACATATGGATCCACCAGTGTCATTGCATGTGTGTTCTTTTCATAGACCACGTATGGATCCACCAGTGTCATTGCATGTGTGTTCTTTTCACATACCACATATGGATCCACCATTTTCATTGAATGTGTGTTCTTTTCACAAACCACATATAGGTCCACCAGTGTCATTGCATGTGTGTTCTTTTCATTAACCACATATGGATCCGCTAGTGTCATTTCATTTCTGTTCTTTTCACATACAACATATGGATCCACCAGAGTTCATTTCATGTGTGTTCTCTCCACAAAGCACATATGGATCCACCAGTTTCATTGCAAGTTTGTTCTTTTCACAGACCACATATGGACCAACCAGTGTCATTGCATGTGTGTTCTTTTCACGAACCACATATGGATCCACCAGAGTTCATTGCATGTGTGTTCTTTTCACATACCATGTATGGATCCACAAGTGTCATTGAAATGTGTGTTGTTTTAACTGACCACATATCAATCCACCAGAGTTTATTGCATGTGTGCTCCATTCAGAAACCATATCTAGATCCACCAGTGTCGTTGCAATGTTTGTTCTTTTCACAGACCATATATAGATCCACCAGTGTCATTATATATGGATCGACCAGAGTTCATTGCATGTGTGTTCTATTCAGAAAG
>OU342741.1:318182454-318349496 GCA_910589775.1 Avena eriantha
GCATGTGTGTTCTTTTCATTAACCACAGCTACAGTCATTGCATGTTTGTTGTTTTCACAGACCAGATATGGATCCACCACCTTTCATTGCATGTGTGCTCTTTTCACATACCACATATTGATCCACCAGTGTCATTGCTTGTGTGTTATTTTCACAGACCACATATGGATCCACCAGAGTTCATTTCATGTGTGTTTTCTTTTCACAATCCACCTATGGATCCACTAGTGACATTGCATGTGTGTTCTTTTCATTAACCACAGCTCGCGTCATTGCATGTCTGTTCTTTTCACAAACCGCCTATGGAACCACAGTTGTCATTGAAATGTGTATTCGTTCATTAACCACATCTAGAGTCATTTCATGTGTATTCTTTTCACAGACCACATATCGATCAACCAGTGTCATTGCATGTGTGTTCTTTTCACAGACCACAAATGGATCCACCAGAGTACATTGCATGTGTGTTATTTTCACAGACCATGTATGGATCCACCAATGTCATTGAAATGTGTGGTGTTTACACAGACCACATAAGGATCCACCAGAGTTCATTGCATGTTTGTTCTTTTCACAAACCATATATGGATCCACCAGTGTCATTGAAATGTTTGTTCTTCTTCATAGACCACATATGGATCCACCAGTGTCATTGCATATTGATCCACTAGAGTTCATTTCATGTGTGTTCTTTTCACAATCCACCTATCGATTCACTAGAGTCATTGCATGTGTGTTCTTTTCATTAAGCACAGCTAGAGTCATTGCATGTCTATTCTTTTCACAAACCACCGATCGAACCATAGTTTCCATGGAAATGTGTATTCTTTAATTAACCACATCTAGAGTCATTTCATGTGTGTTCTTTTGACAGACCACATATGGATCAGCCAGTGCCATTGCATGTGTGTTCTTTTCACAGACCACATCTGGATCCGCCAGAGTTCTTTGCATGTATGTTATTTTCACAGACCATGTATGGATCCACCACTGTCATTGAAATGTGTGTTGTTTTCACATACCACATATGGATCCACCAGAGTTCATTGCATGTGTTTTCTTTTCACAAACGATATATGAATCCACCAGTGTCATTGAAATGTTTATTCTTTTCACAGACTACAGATGGATCCACCAGTTTCATTGCATATTGATACACCAGAGTTCATTGTATGTATGTTCTTTTCACAAACCACATATGGATCCACCAGTGTCATTAAAATGTGTGTTATTTTCACAAACCACATACGGACCCACTAGTGTCATTGTACATGGATCGAACAGAGTTCATTGCATGTGTGTTCTTTTCACAATCCACCTATGGATCCACGATTGTCATTGCATGTGTGTTCTTTTCATTAACCACATATGGTACCACCAGTGCCATTGCATGTGTGTTCTTTTCACAGACCACATATGGATCCACCTGTGTTATTGCATGTGTGTTCTTTTCATTAACCACAGCTAAAGTCAGTGCATGTGTGTTCTTTTCACAAACCCCATATGGATCCACCAGTGTCATTGCATGTGTGATATTTTCATAGAACACATATGGATCCACTAGAGTTCATTGCATGTGTGTTCTTTTCATAGACCACATATGGATCCACCAGTGTCATTGCATGTGTGTTATTTTCACAGACCACATATGGATCAAGCAGTGTCATTGCATGTGTGTTATTTTCACAAACAACATATCGATCCACCATTTTCATTGCATGTGTGTTCTTTTCACAGACCACATATAGATCCACCAGTGTCATTGCAGGTGTTCTTTTTTCACAATCCACCTATCGATCCACTAGTGTCATTGCATGTGTTTTCTTTTCATTAACCACAGCTAGAGTCATTGCATGTTTGTTGTTTTCATAGACCAAATATGGATACACAAGAGTTCATTGCATGTGTGTTCTTTTCACAGACCACATATGGATCTACCAGAGTTCATTACATCTATGTTCTTTTACAAATCCACCTATGAATCCACTAGTGTCATTGCATGTTTGTTCTTTTCACAGACCAGATATGGATCCACCAGAGTTCATTGCATGTGTGTTCTTTTCACAGACCACATATGGATCCACCAGTGTTATTGCATGTGTGTTCTTTTCCCAGACCACATATGGATCTACCAGAGTTCATTGCTTGTGTGTTCTTTTCACATTCCACCTATGGATCCACTAGTGTCATTGCATGTGTGTTCTTTTCATTAACCACAGCTCGAGTCATTGCATGTCTGTTCTTTTCACAAACCACATATGGAACCACAATTGTCATTGAGATGTGTATTCTTTCATTAACCACATTTAGAGTCATTTCATGTGTATTTTTTTCACAGACCACATATGGATCCACCAGTGTCATTGCATGTGTGTTCTTTTCACAGACCAGATATGGATCCACCAGTGTCATTGCATGTGTGTTCTTTTCACAAACCACATATGGATCCACCAGTGTCATTGCATGTGTGTCCTTTTCACATTCCACATATGGATCCACCAGTGTCATTGCATGTGTGTTCTTTTCACAGACCATGTATGGATCCACCAGTGTCATTGAAATGTGTGGTTTTTTCACAAACCACATATGGATCCACCAGTGTCATCGCATATGGATCCACCATAGTTCATTGCATGTGTATTCTTTTCACAAACCACATATGGATCCACTAGTGTCATTGAAATGTGTGTTCTTTTCATAGACCACATATGGACCCACCAATGTCATTGCATATGGATCCATTAGAGATCATTGCATGTGTGTTCTTTTCACAATGCACCAATGGATCCACGATTGTCATTGCATGTGTGTTCTTTTCACTAACCACATCTAGAGTCATTGCATGTCTGTTCTTTTCACAAACCACATATGGAACCACCAGTTTCATTGCATGTGCCTTCTGTTCACAGACCACATATAGATCCACTAGTGTCATTGCATGTGTGTTCTTTTCACAGACCACATATGGATCCACCATTTTCATTGCATGTGTGTTATTTTCATACACCACATATGGATCCACCAGTGCTATTACATGTGTGTTCTTTTCACAGACCACGTATGGATCCATCAGTGTCATTGCATGTGTGTTCTTTTCACAAACCACATATGGATCCACCAGTGTCATTGCATGTGTGATATTTTCATAGAACACATATGGATCCACTAGAGTTCATTGCATGTGTGTTCTTTTCATAGACCACATATGGATCCACCAGTGTCATTGCATGTGTGTTCTTTTCATAGACCACATATGGATCCACCAGTGTCATTGCATGTGTGTTCTTTTCACAAACAACATATCGATCCACCATTTTCATTGCATGTGTGTTCTTTTTACAGACCACATATAGATCCACCAGTGTCATTGCAGGTGTTCTTTTTTCACAATCCACCTATCGATCCACTAGTGTCATTGCATGTGTTTTATTTTCACAGACCACATATGGATCCACCAGAGTTCATTTCATGTGTGTTTTCTTTTCACAATCCACCTATGGAACCACAGTTGTCATTGAAATGTGTATTCGTTCATTAACCACATCTAGAGTCATTTCATGTGTATTCTTTTCACAGACCACATATCGATCAACCAGTGTCATTGCATGTGTGTTCTTTTCACAGACCACAAATGGATCCACCAGAGTACATTGCATGTGTGTTATTTTCACAGACCATGTATGGATCCACCAATGTCATTGAAATGTGTGGTGTTTTCACAGACCACATAAGGATCCACCAGAGTTCATTGCATGTTTGTTCTTTTCACAAACCATATATGGATCCACCAGTGTCATTGAAATGTTTGTTCTTCTTCATAGACCACATATGGATCCACCAGTGTCATTGCATATTGATCCACTAGAGTTCATTTCATGTGTGTTCTTTTCACAATCCACCTATCGATCCACTAGAGTCATTGCATGTGTGTTCTTTTCATTAAGCACAGCTAGAGTCATTGCATGTCTATTCTTTTCACAAACCACCGATCGAACCATAGTTTCCATATTGATCCACTAGAGTTCATTACATATGGATCCACCATTTTCAGTGCATGTTTGTTCTTTTCACAGACCACATATGGATCCACCAGTGTTATTGCATGTGTGTTCTTTTCCCAGACCACATATTGATCTACCAGAGTTCATTGCTTGTGTGTTCTTTTCACATTCCACCTATGGATCCACTAGTGTCATTGCATGTGTGTTCTTTTCATTAACCACAGCTCGAGTCATTGCATGTCTGTTCTTTTCACAAACCACATATGGAACCACAATTGTCATTGAGATGTGTATTCTTTCATTAACCACATTTAGAGTCATTTCATGTGTATTTTTTTCACAGACCACATATGGATCAACCAGTGTCATTGCATGTGTGTTCTTTTCACAGACCATGTATGGATCCACTAGTGTCATTAAAATGTGTGGTATTTTCACAGACCACATATGGATCCACCAGAGTTCATTGCATGTGCGTTATTTTCACAAACTATATATGGATCCACCAGTGTCATTGAAATGTTTGTTTTTTTCACATACCACATATGGATCCACCAGTGTCATTGCATATTGATCCACGAAAGTTCATTGCATGTGTGTTCTTTTCACAATCCACATATGGATCCACTTGAGTCATTGCATGTGTGTTCTTTTCATTAACCATAGGTCGAGTCATTGCATGTCTATTCTTTTCACAAACAACATATGGAACCATAGTTGTCATTGAAATATGTATTCTATAATTAACCTTATCTAGAGTCATTTCATGTGTGTTCTTTTCACAGACCACATATGGATCAACCAGTGCCATTACATGTGTGTTCTTTTCACAGACCACATCTGGATCCACCGGAGTTCATTGCATGTGTGTTCTTTTCATAGACCATGAATGGATCCACTAGTGTCATTGAAATGTGTGTTGTTTTCACAGAGCACATATGGATCCACCAGAGTTCATTGCATGTGTGTTCTTTTAACAAACCATATAGGGATCCACCAGTGTCATTGAAATGTTTGTTCTTTTGACAGAGCACATATGGATCCACGTGTTTCATTGCATATTGATCCACCAGAGTTCATTGCATGTGTGTTCTTTTCACAAACCACATATGGATCCACCAGTGTCCTTGAATGTGTGTTCTTTTCATTAACCACAGCTAGAGTCATTGCATTTTTGTTCTTTTCACAAACCACATATAGAACCACCAGTGTCATTGCATGTGTGTTCTTTTCACAGACCACACATGGATCCACCAGTGTGATTGCATGTGTGTTCTTTTCATTAACCACAGCTAGACTCATTGCATGTGTGTTCTTTTCACAAACCACATATGGATCCACCAGTGTCATTGCATGTGTGTTCTTTTCACATACCACATATGGATCCACCAGAGTTCCTTGCATGTGTGTTCCATTCATAGACCACATATGGATCCACCAGTGTCATTGCATGTGTGTTGTTTTCACAGACCACATATGGATCCACCAGTATCATTTCATGTCTGTTCTTTTCACAGACCACATATGGATCCACTAGTGTCATTGCATATGGATCCACCAGAGTTCATTGCATGTGTGTTCTTTTCACAACCCACATATGGATCCACCAGTGTCATTGCATGGGTGTTCTTTTTCATTAACCACAGATAGAGTCATTGCATGTCTGGTCTTTTCATTAACCATAACTAGAATCACTGGATGTATGTTCTTTTCAGAAACCACATATGGATCCATCGGTGTCATTGTAATGTGTGTTCTTTTCACAGACCACATATGGATCCACCTGTGTCATTGCATATGGATCCACCAGAGTTCATTGCATGTATGTTCTTTTCACAAACCAAATATGGATCCACCATTGTCATTGAAATGTGTATTATTTTAAATGACACTCGTTGGCCACAAACAATCAGGACCCAGAGCTAACCAACAACCACTCTGGGCTTCTAGAAGACCCGATCCCCAATTGTTAGGCGTCGTTGGATCGGGGTGCGTGGACGATAAGGATGTCCTTTGTGAGAGCAATCCGCAAGAAGTCTGTTCTGCGACCCGATCCCCATACTCAGCTTGCAAGAGGCTCAGATGTTCGCCCACTACGACATACTCGTGCCGCCATTCCCGAGGATTCTGGTCGGCTTCAAGCTCATCTACGCCGGTGTTCCTGTCATGCCGCTCTTGCATGACAACGCGTTGGCGAGGCAGATCGAGGAGCGCCGCTGCCAGCTGACGGAGCGAAAGAGGGCAATGGCACGGTACTCGCGCATGAGCGCGTACTGGCGAAAGCTATTCAAGGAGCGGGCTGCGTTGATTGAGCTGTGCGGAACCCACCGGCGGGAGATCCGCCCGGATCTGTGCAACCCCGAAGGGAGGCAGCGCTTCTGGGAAGTGCCTGGCATACGACCTCTACCGTTATCGATGCGGCGCGCCGTGAAGAATCCATGAGGAGGAGGATTGCTACCGGGAATGTCGACATCGATTCCGACGCGGAGGAGGCTGACGGTGACGCAGACAACATCGTCGATGATAGAGACTGCGGGATCGTCATAGTCGATTAGGGCCACTTAAGCAAAAATTAAATCTATGTACGGTATCTTAATGCCCTCTTTGGATCTGGGTCACGTGAGTCATAGTCGATTATCATCATAATATATATATGTGGGCTATGTTTTAGTTGTATTTGTCTTTGAAACTAGTCGAACCTCATGCGATCCTGAAAATAAAGTTCGCGCGTTCCTAGCATATCGGACGGGACAATACACTGACTCTGCTCCCATCACTTTATGGCACAACCATAATTTGGAGTGCGCTAGAGGAGAAGGGGTCGATCGTGTTGTAATATTGTATTACTCATGTCCAGATTTAACTGGCTTAGCTTTTTTTAGATATTTAAATGTATCTATACCCAAAACATGTCTAGATACATACGAATCTATACAAATTCAAGTCACTTAGTTCTAGATGGAGGGAGTAATAATATTTTTTGAGGAATATTTTCTGATGGCATATATTGGCCATGTTTTAGGTTTCTCTGTCTTTCAAACTAATCAAAAGTCGTCAAATTCTAAACAAACAAAGTCATTGCGTTCACATCTGATGGAATCTGCTGACTCTGCTACTTGATGGCACGGCCATAATTCTAGAGTACGCTAGAGGAGATGGGAACTAGTAGCTGCGTCCATACGTAGGTAAAAAATTAATGCAATAATATTTAAAAAATTGTAAACTGGTCCACATAACCCCATCACAGATACGTTGCACGCGCAATATATAAATAAAGATGACATGACTAGTTTAGTTTCAATGATATAATTCAACATACGATGTTACTCTGCCAGCATCTTTCTGCTCCTCTTATTAGTCTGCTAGCCCACACTGCATTAAGCAACAATTGATGAGGATAAAAAAATGATAAAATGGAAAATAAAACAATTTTTAAGCTTACCTTTCATCCGGAGAATCGTACAAAGATGAAATTGGCAAGGATTTATTATTTCTCCTATAGTCAGTCGAAAGATCCTCAAGAACATCCTCAATCACCCCTGCAACTTCTTCATATTCTAATGCACCTCCATTATTTGCCGTTTGCTCCCTGTTCTGCTTACCCTTTTGTATCTTTTCACACCCTTTTCTCGCCGGCACCTTCACTTCTTCATAAATTGGCTGCTTACGTACGTTTTCCTCCGAGTGCTCACCACCGTTTTCCTCCACCTGCTGCACTTCCTCAAGTTCTTCGTCTTCGCGTTGCTCTTCCTCAAGTTCTGGCTAAGAAGCCTCATTTTCTGCCACCAGGGTGTGAACAGGGACAAGATCATGTGTAACTGGGTTTTTGCACAACCTCTTGATATGGCCGAATCTGATACAACATTTGCATTTCCTTTTCCTAGCTCCCAGTCTTGAATCGTTATCGGTGGAGGCTTCGATCCTTAGCTTTCTAGGCCTCCCAGGTGGCCTCCTAAGAACTAGTGGTTGAAGTTTGAACCCTGGATCAACAATCTCCCAATCATTTTCATCAGACATAGGTGGTACATTTTCTGCATAAGTTGCAACAAACTTGTCCACGGGTAAATAGTTGTCGACATAGTTCTCTATTTCAGCTCTGCTACCTCTAAGCTTTAAGATAAAGTACATTGCATGGTGACATGGCAGACCGGTAATCTGCCACTACCTGCATGAACAAGTCTTGTTTCCAATGTCTATAGTATACCTCCGTTCACTTCCATTCTTGTATTCTGCATAAACCTCAGCCAATGTTCTGGCACTTCTAACCATCCTAATCTTTATCGTTCTCATTGCCCTGGTTCTTGCATTTAGTAACATAACCACCTTTGGAACTATTTTATGGCCTAAAAATTTTCTTGCACAAATTCTTTGCCTTAAATCTATCTTCACCATTATGCATTGTCTTATTGCATCCAACAAAATAACAATTCCAAGTGTCTTCATGCCTGAAATCTTATCATTGAAACTCTCTCCCAAATTATTGCAAAACAAATCTGCCTTGCTTAACTCACCAAACTTGCTTCTGGCTTGGTGTGATGTTCTTCAAGGTATTTTTTTCACCTTTGGCACTACATACATGTTCTGCAAGTAAGTAGCATGCGTGCTTGGGGTGTATGTGTATGCTGATCGCCATAAGTCCTCTTCAAAGATATTTCCTTTGAACTTCATCGTGAAGTTAGTAGCGAGGTGCCGAATGCATTCCCTATGCTCAACCCTAGGAAACACAGCATCAACAACATTCTCAAGACCCCCGCATGCACCAGTGTGTATCACCAAGCCTTCAGGTTGACCAATTACTGCCCGTAGTCTCTGCATGAAGCATGTCCAGCTTTCATTTGATTCACCCACAAGAACAGCATAAGCTACGGGTAGAAGCCAATTATGCGCGTCCAAAGCACAAGAAGAAGAAACATGTCCCCTGAACTTCCCTATTAAAGAAGTTGCGCCTATTGCCAAGTATGGCCTACAGCCGTCTAGGAACCCCTTCTAGCATGCCTTTAAGAAGACAAAACATCTCCTGAAGCATTTCTTATCAGCCTGCTTATACCTGACCCCCCTCGAGACCTTTTCTCTTCCTTTCAAAACCTTGTTATTGATGTCAACAACACTACCAGGTGATGTTTTCTCTACCTGAGCTCTGAAACTATACAACATGTGAAAACTGTCATTCCACTTGCCTTGAATGAAGTCGAGAGCAATATCCTTCCCATCAAAGACTCTGTTGTAAGGAATCAGAATGTTAAATTTTTTGCTAATCTTTGCTCTGAGTTCAACAGGTCCAATGTTATGATCCTGCCTCACCCACTCAAGTACAGTAGTAGCAATCCACTTGGTAGTCACCGGTCTAATTTTATCACTTAAAGAAGTATTAGGGCAGTTGTGTTTCTTCGTGTTTCCTTTGATCTGCATTCGATAAGAATCCAAATAATTCAGAGGTAATTATTAGAAGAATAAATATGAGAAAGACTGAAACTAAATGTAGGTCTTGCAACCTAAAATGGGTGTCCACCCCGCATTGGAGATGTATGTAATCTCCATTTACACACATTACTTTCCCTACAATGCACCCTAAATCTCTTTTGGTCACTCTTTTCAATGATAAATTCGAACCCAACTCTGATTGCATAGGTTGCAACTGCATATCTGTAGTCCTCCACATTCTCAAAGACAGTCCCCTCATCAATTGTAGGATTGTCCCTGTCAAAGTGTATCACTGGCATGTCCTCGTCTTCGTCGTCGTATCTACATCCCATTTTCACATATTCACATTCCTCTTCCGCATCAGTCCCATAGTCAGGCTCAAAGTTCGAATTAACCAAATATTCCCTACTCTCCATTCTATCAAGGTCAACAACCATGTTTGGATATGCTTTCTCATCATCATCCGCACCGCCACACATTTCAGTGTCTTCATGCTCGCTTGGCAAAGCATCATGCTCAAGGAAAAGTTGTACAGACGTCCTGTGGTTACCAACAGATATCCTTGCCATCACCATGGGACTAGAAATGCTAATTGGGGTACACAGAAAAGAAATCATAGTTCTTACCCTTCAATGTGGACGCACGACACCTTATCCGGGCTCCATACCTCCAAAGCTCTGCACCCCGCTTCCTCTTCCCCTGTTTCGTTCTCCTCTGTGCTCTCCAGACTTGAAGGAGATTCCATGCTCTCCAGCCGCGCAGGACCCATCTCCATGTTCTCAAGCCTCGTAGGATCCATCTCCAAGCGGGATCCGGATCACCAACGTCGTTGGGCGCCTAACCCAACGGCCGACTGTTGGTTTTTGTTTCTAGACGCGCCTGGGGGGTGGACGGCTGCAAGGAGACATGGCAGGGAGGGGAGGGGAGGGGATGTGAGGGGATGGCAGGGAGGGGAGGGCGGCAGGACGATGATCCAAGAGGAGGACAAGAGTGGTGCCAGACTGAATGGAGTGGCGGCGGGAGGAGCAGAGGTGCGGAGCGGAGCGGAGCTGGTTGCGACAAAACATGGAAAATTGCACAATAATGTGTTGGTGGGCGGCACCAGCCCTCGAACCTAGGAAGCGAGCCGTCGAAGGTGGAGGAGGCGGGCCCGCCAGTCAGAAAACATGCCACGTTGTCATCCCCTGTTTCTGATGCCCTTTACAAAAACACAACATATCGTCATCCCCTGCTTCTGATGGTGTTGCTACAATTCGACGGTACATAGTTGCATAGAAATAATATCATATAAACATAAGGGCACATTCGTCAACATTTCTAAAATGAAACCTGGTCTCCTACCTGTCCTGGTACATTGCCCAATGAGGTGGATAGCCACGACCGATCTTTTTAATACCTTCGCACTCTTATGCTGAGAAGGGAAATACATATTGAGCGGTTAATGCAACGAGTGTCGAATTTCTACCCTCTAAGGAAATGGGAGATGATTATTTTTACGCGTGCCCATAGTCCAAACCTACTGTCAGTCTATCACCCTTCTCCGACAAACCATAGTTCACCTTGCGCAGCTCCTCCGCGCCGTACCACCTAGGGTAATATGGCCCCCCTAAGTAGCCATCGCCGCCGCCGCGACAGCCGCCAAAACTGGGGTATTTAGCCCCTCTAAAGCAGGCCATGAAGCTCTACTTCAAGGCCGGTGTCCCATTGCCGTGCCAGGTGGATGATTTCGCCGAATGCGCCAAATCGGCCAGGACGGTGGCGCTGGCATCGTCAGCGCCGGATGCGGCAAGCAGGGCCAAGAGAGCGATGTGGAGAAATCGCACGGCGGCATTACTGCATGCTCTAGGCAGTGGGAACAAGGTACATATCAAATTGATCATGAGAGCTCGCCGCCGAGGGTACACACCCTCGAACAGGGCAGCGCCAAGGTCTAGGAACTCTCGCGTCCATGCTTCGGCGCGAGCTACCTTACCGTAGTGGGGGAGGCTAGGAACACACCGTCTGCATCAAAGGCGCTCCATCAAACGCATCGTTGGAGGCCGTACTGTGGCGGTGACTTAGCATCTACACTCAGCATGTTGGATTGTTTGACATCCAGTGTCGGCGACTGGCATCAGCTCATCACCGGAATTCAGGTTCCAGTTCACACAGACCTACGATCCCAAGAAGAAGATGCCGAATTTTAGTTTCGAAGAAATCGTTGCGGCGGCGCGGATGGTCCAAATGAACCGGGACTAGCGCATGCAAAGCGGTCATGCATAAACGATGCAGATTTCTTGTAGTTTGGCGGGAAGGCAATAGATCAGTTTGGGGTTAAATGATCAAGGAACTTACATCGTCTCAAGGCAATTAGCCAGCCAACTATTCTGGTGGAAATCTGCAGTTTCTTCAGTGTAGAATAGTTATGTTCAGGCTGAAGAATGGCTTTTGTAGATGAAATGCTGACGAATTGTTCCATAAACTAGTAGGATGTTTAGCCCACTTTTGTGCAGGTATAAGACCCTTTTGTATGGAAGTACTACTATTGTAAGCAAATAGTATCAAGTATCTAGTTACTTCAATTACTAGTCGTGGTTAAATCTAGGTAACTAGCATTTTTTTATCTTAGACTACAAATTTTGCGTCTGCTGTCTATGCTGTAAACAATTTTTCCTTTGTCTTGTGTTTTCTGCAAAATGGTCCTACAGTTCAACATGTAACAAATATAAATACCTTGTACTTGAAGAGGAGATGGACTATATTTTCCTGGCATCCACATAATTGACATTACTCATTGCCAGACCGCCCTCTTTTCATGAGGTTGTCCTTGGTTATTCACATAAATTATAAAGCACGGTTTTCAACTACATCGATTCAAACTATTACACACAGTACATCAAATTCATTACCCACACATACTACATCGATTCAAACTATTACACACACATACTACTTCAAATTCATAACCCACACGTACTACATCGATTCAAACTATTACACATTTTTTAGTCGATGCTAACTTCCTGCTACGCTCTCCATACTACAAATTAATTAGCCACACAAACCACGGCAATTCACTAGAGCGTTGTTTTCACTCGAGAGAAATCAGAACCACCAGCATGCCCAAGCCCAGTTCCCCCACTGAAACTATGTGCGCCGTCGCGAAACAGTGGTGGTCCTGTCCCATCGATCCTTCCAGGCCAACACTGCAGGCAACGAGGACGCTTTCTAGCAGCCTCTTCGGGGCCCTAAATGCCATGTATTGATTCTAGAACCTCCTCCAGGTGGATGATTGTAGTATCCCATCTGTCTAACATATGTAATGCTACATGGTCTAGTAATATAATGGCTACTTCCTACATATAATTGTTGCATCATAATTATATCATGCTCATGTCATCATGCCACCTTGCATTTGAGCATCATATAAAATCCTTTTCCTTTTAGTTTTTTTCTCATATGCATTATTAATTGTATTTGGCTCTTGATAAATTGTATTTGACTCTTGATAAATGCTTGATGCCCAAATCGAGTTGGGGGCATATCTTTCATTCAACTCCATCACCTTTCTTTGTCTCCACCTTATAATTCCACCATTCTAATTACCCATGGGCTTTTGTTTCTTTTGGCATTTAATCTAGCTCATGTGGGTTGGGATGGATCCAATTCTATTTTCTTTTGCTTGGCCTTTACTCCACATTTTGGGGATGCATGGAAATAATGCCATGATATATTATTATTGTTTTCACAAGAATAAAACATGGCAATTAATTATGATGCATGGGCCATACAAGAGTACCACCATCTTTAGCTCCTTTGTTTTCTCTTTGTTTTTAATGGATCATTCTTTTGGGAGATTCTCTCCATCTCTCTCCACCATCCCCATATTCCCAACAAAACCCTTTTCCCCTTCATGCATGTTCATGTGGGATCTTCTCATTACTTATTTTAAACCCTCACCTCACCATCTTTTTCCACTTATACTTGCCTTGGTGAATCACCACAAGAACTTAAAACACCCTTGCATGCTCTAGTGAAACCGCTCCTTACCCTAACCCCTCTCTAACCTCCTATCTCTAATCCTAATTCTAGACTAAACCCTAACTCCTTACCCTAACCCTCACCTCACCTCCCTCCTCTCACCATGTCAAGGTACATTCCTCTCTCCCTGCCAAGCTACCCCACCTAGTCCCTCTCGATCATGCGAGCTACACCACCCCTCTTCAACCTAACCCTAACCCGAGCCTCACTCTAACCCTAGCTTCTACCCGACCCTCTCTTTCTCTCTCTTTACCTGCCATGCTGGCCCCACGACCCTGCCTCTCCTTGTCCACGTCCTGGCCCACCTAGCGGTCCCTGTCCGCCTCCCAGGCCCACCATGCGAGCTTAAGACACCTTTTCCACCCCAAGCCCCCATGGCATCCCCCTCTCTCTCCCGTCCTTATCTCCATGCCCCTACCGTCTCTACCGTGCCCTAGATCTCCATGGCCTCGTGCCGTGCCTTACTCCTCTTCCTCCCCTTCTACCCCATAGCCCCTCCGACCACCACCTCGGCTTCCACCTTCCCTCTACGACGCACGGCGGCGGGTGTGGTGTTGGGCGTCGAGGAAGAACCAGCCGCCCCTCTGCGTCGTTCTGGAACACAGCAACGAGGAGGAGGAGACCCATGACCACCAGAACCACCGCCGCTCTGCCGCAAACCCTAACTCCGGTCCGCCAGCTCCGTCGACGATCCGCCGCACCTCGTCCCGATCCAACCCCATCGACGACGCCGCGGTGAGCCCGTGATCCTCTCTGACATCCTCTCTATCTCCGGCATGGCCTCGTCTCGCCGTTTGTTTTACCGAACACGCTCAGTGCGCCGGTGGTCGCTGGTGTCTGCACGTCCCCGCGCCGCATATTGCCACATCTAGCCGCCTCGCCCTCACCGAACACCAAACCCAAGCCACTGCAGCGGCTCCGCTCCCCTGCGCGCACGCCTAGGTCGCAGGATCGAGTCCCCCCCCAGCGCCGCGCGCTGCCGCTGTCACGCACCGTCCGCTCGATAGAGAAGTTCAAAGAAGAAGTACAGTACACGTTAACACTTTACAATAGACCCCCCAACCTTTTGTTTCGTCAACCCGCGCTCCCTCTAGGCCCACTTGTCCGTGTCTGTGAACCATTTTTACAAAAAGGGACCCCGGTTTTCATAAACCTCAACCCGCACTCCATCACGTCCCCACCTGTCAGCCTCTGTGGGTTCAGCCACTGGCACGTGGCCCATAACCCGCTGGCCCCGTCTGTCATTCGAAGTGGCTAGTTAGGCCCCGAGTGAGAAAAACCCGCGGCTATGCAACGTTACTCGCTGGGCCCAGTTAGCGCCGGCCCCACCCGTCAGTAACTTGGGCTAGTTCTGGCTGGGTGTAAAAAGTCCTGACAATTTTCTGTTTAAATAAAATAATTTCAGTAAATGTTTAAATACAAATTCAAATCTGTTTTTAAATAAATTTTAAAGTACAAATCCAAATAATACAAATGATATATGTTTTTTAATCAGAAAAATGAGAGGATTTCAAATATGCCATTCAAATTAATGTTTGAGCACTTTAAATTTTCGAGAAGATTAAAATTACAATAAAATGCCCTTTTCTTAATAAATTAATAACTTTAAATCTATAACTCCAAATTCAACAAATAATATGTCTAAATCGATCAGCGTGACGAGCCCGTTCTATCTATGCATTCCTTGTTCTGAATTGAAGCATGCATCATGCCATATTTAAAAAAATCAGAACCGTTTATGGCGATAAAACTTGACTAAACAAATAATAAAATGCTTTATTCTTGTACCCCACATCTCACCATGCCATGCTACTTTTAAGCCATGTAAATTGTGCATCATTCATCATGGCATGCTTGTTTGCTTGTCGCATTTTAATTCATATGCTTGTGCACTTTATTTATGTTGGCCCTTGTTTGTTTGGTTCTTCTTCGAATAGACGCCTAGCAGGAGAATTACCAGGAATCATAGGAGTTCTACCCAGATCCGTCTCTCGCTTCAACTGAGCTGCCAGGCAAGCACTACCACATGCTTGCATACATATAGTACCTATTGCCTCTATCTTATTCTTGCATCATTGAGTCACGATTACATTAAATTGAATCCTAAGTACTGCATAGCCTTTACTTTTAAGCCCCACCGAAGCTTGTTCCTCCATCCCATGAGCCATTACTACAGGAGTTGTTTGAGCCATGCGGGTCGTAGAACAGCATGTGTAGGGTATGTGAGTGTCTGATGGATAATGAGGTACCTAAACAACTTAACCTGAGTAGTAATGGGACAACTAATGAAAGAGGCACCGGTGAGCAATATCTGCTATTTGGTTTTTCATGCTAACTTGTGTCCCGTAGGACCCTGATTACTTGATTCCTGTTCCTTGACTATTCGCATTATCCACATCCGGGAGGCATTATGGACCCCCCTGAGCCAGAGCTTGATTCATTTCTATTTCTTGGGGCCACAAAGTAGTTTGGGGCTTTATTACTATCCTGTACTTATGCCATGGTTTACTGTTTTATTCAAGATTGTGCGTGGAGCACCTTTACTATTTAGTATTGCGGAGTGTTTTTGCGGTATCGACAAGCCCAGTCACACTTTCGGGTTCCCAGTCGTTTACAGCCATTGGCGCAAACCTTGGGTCCGTCTTGGAGTCGACCAACTTCGTTGCGGGTAGCTTAATGAGGTGGCCCCCTGAAATATTACTGAATCCTGTGATCGCTTTGTCGTGAATGCCTCGTTGGGTTTTGAGTTGGTTTTTCTGAGGTTGATCGAGTGTGTGTTGCTATTTGTGCACCCCTGTAGGGTAAATCTTTCTGAAAGCCGTGTCCGCGGTTATGGACGACTTGGAGCACAGTTTCTCGATCATAGACAAGTCTAACTAAAGTACCGCTTTTAAATTGACTAAGTACCTAACTAGTAAATAGTGCAATACTCATGGAATGGTTAATAAAACTGCCAACGGATGGGGGTTGTTCATCCGCTTCCTCGTTGGTAAGCGAGGAGGAGGATGGATCTGTTAATTATACTGTTATAACTGTTGTTCTTAATTAACGGACATCCGTCTATCATTGGTTAGGCGGATGGTTAGCGAGTACCTATAGACTTGTTAGATATTATCTTTTGCTGCAATTGCGTCACCCCAGGTTGTGTCCCCTTTAGAGGCATAAAGACTTGCTGAGTACCCCTAGGGTCTCACACGATAAATTGTTTGATTCAGATGAACAGGTGTACTCGCAAGATGGATACTGGGTGGAGGAGACGGATGATGTTGGCCACGATCACTCGGTGTAGAGATTCCGGGAACAGGGATCCGTGAGATCTATGGGCGGGATGTGTTTATTTATGTGGCATCTTATGCCGATTTGCTTCTTATCCGTACTCGGATCTTGTTTTCCGCTTCCGCCTGATACTCTGATGTTTGATGTATGAGGAGCTATCCTAAAATATTATCTCTATCTAGGATATTTGAATCTTGCCATATGGCGTTGCAATATTTCTATTTATTTTATATGGAATGGCTCTGAGGACTGTTGTATGTGGCTTGCATACATACTCATTTGTGTATGTAGTTGATCCCTTCGCCTGCCGATTATGCTGCTCGTTCTTGTCCCGATGATCTGAAAGTGGTTAGGACGGCCGAAAGGTCTACCGTGAGTGGCCCCGGGCCCCAACGTACTATTTTAACCATTTTCGTTCATCCAGACATGTAACTAAGAGCGTAATTCACCGAGGTAGTTACAATGATGACCGGGTGCTTCCAGCAAAGTTGTCCCCCTGCCCTGCTTGGAATCTGCACCTCGTACATCTTAGGAACGGCGTCATGATCTTTCAGCCACGCCTTTACCTCGATGACCCATCTGTCGCTTGGTGGCACGATTTCCACTAGCTCGCTGCCAAGGCTACTAACCACCTGCTTGAGGGCCTCCGGCTCCCAAGCATCCAATGGGAGGCTGTCAAAGCCGAGTTTGGAGAAGAAACAAAGCTGCCCCAAGCGATCGTCCCACCAACACATAAAGCTCATTTTCTCCCCGCAACACTCGAAAGAACGGGAAGAATGTAGAACGCGCTTGGTGTCTGAGCTATGCTTGAACCGGATGAAAAAATTGAATGGCAGTGCGCATAACTCAATCTTGACCTCATTTTATCTGATCCCAAAACGAGACCTGAAAGCCGACAGCAACTCTGTCGGCGACACAACAGGATGGAAACCCAGCATGGTGTCCATGAGAGCATGGTTGTCGAACTGCTATGCCAGGGCTACCATGCCTGGGGCGCGCGCCAGCATGTAACTGCCCAAGGCCGGTCGCCGACCAGGATCGCTCGACGGGACACACTTCGCCATGCGAGAAGGACTAGCCAGAGGCGTGATATTAGTCCGGGGACGCGAAGCTCTGATACGGCGGACGATGCGACAGCGACGACTGCGAGCTTAGATTAGAGGCGTGGGAGGTTGGCCGGACATGGCGGGGATGCAAATTAGAGAAAGTGCGAGCTCGGATCTGAGACGAGCAGCCGAAGCTGAGCAAAGATTATGTACAGGGGAGAAGGAGAGAAGAGCAGAGCAGAAATAGATCTGGTCCACTCAGGGATCTCGTCCACGCAGGGGTAAACTAGTCCACGACCTCAAAAGAAAACAGGGAATACTAACAGGGCGGGCCAAGAAGAGTTGACCTAATGACGGTATTTGAGTTCAACCATTTTTTGTCTGGTTCAAACAACCATTTTGCCGTTAAATTTGTATTCACCCCCATTTGGTCCTTCTGGACAATAGGCGATTCTACTATGGCCCCTCCGTGAGATTGATGACAACTCGGGTAACGGGATGCACTCGCCCGAGAAGTTCGGTACCGCAAACCAACAATCCCCCTATGGTGTCCATCATACGTCCCGGTTGGTGGCTCTCCCCGGGACGTATGCTCTAGACTTTTGTCACAGTTGGAGCCACCAACCGGGACATATGGCCTTTACATCCCGGTTGGTGGCGCCAACCGGGAGGTATGGCCTTTACATCCCGGTTGGTGGCTCCAACCGGGACGTATGACCCTCCCCTTTATAACGCCACGATGTTCCTTTATCCTTCCCCATCTCGCATTTCTTCTAAGTCTCAGGCGCGCCGCTAACCCCGACGCCATCAGGCTGCCCAATTCCGGTGCGGTGGTCCTCCCACTCGCATGCCGCCGCTCACACCGCACACGCCTGACGGAAGGCCGCCCGTTCCCAAGGTCCGGGACTTCCGCTCTCTCCCCAGCGTCCCCATCGCACTGCGCGCCGCCGCTATCCCCCGTCGCGCACGACACCATCGACCTCCGTAGAGTCTGCCACCGCTCTCCGCCGTCGCGCTCCCACCAGGTATTGGCCACAGCACGCGCGCCCTCTCTCCCTCTCCTTCTATGTTTTCTCTGTTTATTAGTTATAGTTTAGTTTAATTAGTTATTAGGGTAGTAGTAGTTAGTTAGTAGTATTAGGGTAGTAGTAGTTAGTTAGTAGTATTAGGGTAGTAGTAGTATTAGGGTAGTAGTCGTAGTTAGTGAGTAGTAGTTAGTTACTAGTAGTATTAGTTAGTTAGTAGTAGTAGTACTTAATTAGTAGTATTAGGGTATTAGTAGTTAGTTAGTAGTATTAGGGTAGTAGTAGTAGTTAGTTAGTAGTAGTAGTAGTTAGTTAGTAGTAGTAGTTAGTAGTAGTAGTAGTAGGGATGGTACCCGCCGGGTTCGGGGCCGGGTTCGGCCCCCATACCCGCCCCGTTTAATTAGTCAGGTCTCATATTTTACCAGACCCGCAACCCGGCCAGGTTCAGGGCCCCAACGGGTACCCTCCAGCGCGTGAGACTTGGCGGGTCTAACTTCTTACCAAACCCTCCCCGTTTAAGGTGGGTACCCGTCGGGTTTGCGGGTTTCGGAGTTACTGCTTTTCCCCTTGAAGTTACATGATACCGCCGATGTTTGAGGTTAGGGACGGGCGTGGCAACACACGCCATATAGGGACGATGGACGGGCGCGGCAACGCGTGCCATATATCAGGGTTTATTCAAATTATGGTTTACATGCCTAGCCCATCAAACCATGCCCACCTAACCTGCTCACTTAGCCGCTTCGACTCATCCTCTTTTCCCCTTTTGCAGAAATATGGAACCCAGAGACGAAGAAAAGGAAATGGCGCTTGAGGATATGATCAATGAGGGAGGACATATCGATAATGATGTCACCTCTCTATATCTGAACAACTCTGGTGAGGGAGAACTTGGTTTCAACCGAACAGACAGCTCCGGTGAGAGAGAAGCCGGCGAGGGAGAAGCCGGCGAGAAGCATATATATATTAATTAATTAAGCATTTGTTGTCTATATACATATATATTAACACTCTTTCTTCTTTTAGCCCTCCAGATCGAGCAAATCTTCTTCAAAGAATAAATGAGGCCCAGCCAAAAAGTTGGGAGACCATGAAAGGTACAGGATCGAAGAATTCTCTCTAGACGGTGAACCAAAGGCTCCCATTGATGCTGCAAATAAATTTATAAGGCAATGTGGAGTTATTGTTAGGGACTACATCCCAATCACCGTCAGAGAATGGAATAGGTCGTCAAAGGATCTAGAGTCTCTATATGTCAGTTCACCCGATCGACATTAGAGGTGGATCTAGATGACTACGATGTAGATGAGGAGATTCCAACTCAGGAGGAACTACAGAAGCACATGGAGCAAACAGTCAAGGAGTACGCTCTTAAGAAGATGACCCAACAATTCAACAACTGCAAGAAAAGACTACACCTTGACTTTGTCGTGAAAGAGAAGACTCCGGATTTCACTACTGGAGCGTATGAGAAGATAAAAGACTACTGGGCTGATTTTGTGGTATACAAGACATCGGTGCCAGCTAAGAAAAGGTTTGAAACGAATAAGCAAAATGCTTCAAAAAATAGTATCACCATACTATGGGGCAAGGTGGCTACAAGGCTAGCTAGGGCCGGCTCTATGCTTTGGAGGGCCCTAGGCGAAGCAGACACATGGGCCCCAAAGTCTATATATGTACCACATATATAGAGAGGTACATGTATCTATTTTTATTCGCAAAATATTAAGAGATAAAATCCAATTAGACATTCTTAAATTGATTGGTACTATAGAAAAATAATTGTTAAGCACTAAAAAAATGTCATCCAACGAATAAAAAAACTAAAAGTAGACTTATATTTTCGGGGCAACATTGGAGCACCTACAACTGTGAAAAGAATACTTCATTCGTTAGGAAATCTTACTCAGAACTTGTCTAATTTGTATGTACTAAACACTAAAACTTGTCTAGATAGAGGTGAATCTAGACAAATCTACTTTATATGATACAAATTAATGTTTTTAGATTTGTCTAGATTCGGATCTAGCACTAAAACATGATTAGATACATTCAAATATAGATAAATCTAAGAACATTCATGTGGATCGGAGGGAGTAATAGAAATTATAAAAAGATCATTGAACCATCTAGTGATGACTAAGACACTAGCATGAGAACGTACCATTTGTTGGGAAGCGACGAGAGGGGGCATGGAGAGCAGAGCGAGGCATGGATGGATTCCCAGTTCGGTTGACTGATTCCCGGTACTCTTTCTAGTCCAAATTAATGTCCTTCGGTTTGCTACATTTCGTCGTGTTTAACGCTAAAACATGACTAGATACATCTGAATCTAGACAGATCTAAAAATATTAATATGTATCGGAGGAAGTAGAAAATATCGAAATCTGATATATAGATTACATGCACGTGTGACTGGGCAGTGGAAGGGACGGAACGGCCGAACACGAACAGTTGTCGGACTATGGAGAACGATCTATGTACTTGACTATCCAGCACGTCTACTCTGCCGTTGAATTTTTTTAGCCTAGAACTAAACAGTGGCTCGACAGAGGTATTAAAAGATGCAATGAACATGGCCCCCCCACATGCATGGGCCCTAGGCCCTTGCACATGGTTGCCATGGTTAAGAGTCGGCCCTGAGGCTAGCAAGCCTAAGTGGGAGAAACGCGAGTCCAAGCTGATTGCTATCACCCCAGAGCCATACAATTGGATCAAATGGGTAAGGAATTGGTTTTACGGGCATGGGGACACGTTGGACTCAGAAGGGAAGTGCATATATAACATAAGACATAAAGAAAATCCCATACCCACCGAAGATATTAGAAATGCAGTAAAGGCTGTTGAAGATGGGGAGTTCATTCCCGATAGAGCGAATGACGAGCTCGCACTCGCCCTTGGAACAAGGAACATGAGGGACGAACACAAGGCACAGAAGGCTCCAAACCATGGAACCTTGGTTTTGTGGACCATTGGAAGAAATATCCCGATAGAAGCCGTCAAAGGAGAAAGGAAAGGGAGGAACTTGAAGTAATGAAGCAGAAAGACCGGATGCACGAAATAGAACAACAATTAAAGCAGCATTAGAATCAACTTGACAAACTTAGCCAGCAAGCTACCGGCCCATCTCAGCGGCACATGGTAGAAGAAGTTGTTTTCGATGCTACCGGCCCATCCATTAATCGAAAAAGTAGCATGGCTTCCACAGAGCTCCCCGGTGATGATGCTGATGATGCACCGGCGATGGCTCCTCTTTGCTACCTAGTGGATGGTATCATGGAGATGACACATTGTGAGCTGCATGTGAAAATTGTCAACATAAACCTAAAGGTGGCGGTCGGATATGCCTTACCATTAGTTGGACCGGTACCAACTTACCGTTGTTGTCCGGTTCCACGGGGCTACGCTATTACCGAGCTGTATGAAGTTATGGACGGATTCGCACAGCTCAAGCTTGAATACCCTGCAGGTGAAGGGGATGTGACTGAGCTGGGAGAAGAAAAAACATGACCATTCTATGGCGAAAGAAACACATCGTGCTTTCAAATCGGACGTCGAGGCCATCCACTCCTTAGAGCAGAACTCCATCTTCGTCGCAGCATCACCCGTCTCTAGCGCATCAGCCGTCTTTGCCATCGCCGTGATAGGCGCCGTCTTCGCCACCGCGTCAGCCATCTCCAGCACGGCCGTCTTCGCCGCCGTATCAGCCGTCTCCAGCATGGATGTCTTCGCCGCCATGTCAGTCGTCTCCAACACAGCCTTCTTGGCCACCGCGTCAGCCGTCTCAGCACGTCCCAAAAGTACAAAAAGATCAAGGCCAAAAGCGAAATAGTAACCGATCAACGAAGCGTCTATCGGAGCCCCTCCCAAAACTACCAAAGGTTGCTCCCAAGAGAGCTTATGACTATACTAAAGAGGAGAATGCGGTGATCGCAAAGGCCCAAACGCAACAGTGGTTTGATAGCCTCATGCAGCCAAAAGAGCCGCGGTTCCCCAGCACTAAAGAAGAAAAAGCCAAAGTGCAAAAAATGTTGGAGACCCTTCATCAACCCAAGCCAAGGCTGTCATCAGACTATGACCGCACTATTATCAAGTCACATCAATCAATGGTGTGATCGAAGAGCACTAGTGCAAGCGGGAATTCAGTTCCCCAGCTCGGTTTACAGAAAAATAAGGAATGCCCCCGCTCAAAGTGATTTCTGATACCATGGTGGAGTCGAGCAAAGCTACGAACGAGCGGTATGATCCATAAATTGTTGCACTATATGGAGAAGCGGCCGCTGCTCAAGGTATGACTTTTGCTCAATACATAGACTAGGTACATTTCCCTGTGGCAGGGGAACCATACAAATACGAGTACGGGAAACCTCTCATCAGACCTGAGGACGTCAAGTATCTACCATAAAAAATGGAAGATTGCATAATTGGTAATCGGAGTTCGAAACGAGCATTACGGGTATGGAGATGCCCATATACTGATTGAATTTCCTGAACTACATCAGTATTTCAATCAAGACTCTCTCGACAAATTGATCACCAGTTCCTACTATCTGTAAGTATTATTTCTCTAATAATTAAGTCTCTAGTTAGCTCACCTCGTTTATATCGCATGTATAATCATACTCACTATATTATGCAGACTGAAGATTCTCGAATGCAGAAGATGACATATTTATGACATTGGGTTCATTGACCCATATTGGGTTCATGAACTTACTGTCAAACTTAATTCCAAGGACACAGAGGTTAAAATTGTAATGGCTCTAAGGTTTCAAGAAACCAAAAGGGAAATATTATTACCTTACAACTTCGAGTGAGTGTTATTGTCTTGTACATATTCTATTTCGCTTACTCGATGTTAAGTGTATAAGTGATGAGTTATGCATGCGCACATTAAATTATATTCTGCTAATCATTCAACCTGAAAATGGAGTAGTATAAGTCATGGACTCTAAACGTAAACCCCTTGAGAAGTGGGTCCCCATGAAGGATATGCTCCAGCGGTAATCTCAGTCATTATAACACTATATCGACAACTTACGTTCATTTACTGATATCAAGTAATTAATAACTTATTTTATTCATTTTCTTTGTCGGGCAGTGCTTGGAAACGATTCACCAACAAGGCTAAGGGTGCCTGGAAAGAGAAGATTACATTTAAACCACTAAATGTAAGTACTACTAGCTAGATCCGCACATCTCTTTCATTCTAGTTTCGATACCATTATCATGCTTAATTATTATTATTTTCATTGAACTTTGTTCTCGTAAAGTGTCTGAGGCAGGCAGACACAAATAACATATGTGGATACTATGTCTGCGAGTTCATTCGTCAGACGACCTGTGTAAAGGGAAGAAACTTAGAACAACTTCAAGTATGTAAACAATATTCAGAAATTTGTTTTATTACCATCAATTGTGTTTAGTTTCATTCATATATGTTGACTCATTATATTAAATTAGATCGAACGGTTGCGGGATCACCTTATACCAAAGGATCTCATACAAACAATCCAAGCGAAATTGCAGGATTCTTAGATGCAGAGGTCCTAGATCCAAAAGGAAAATACTATCGAAAGATTATGATAATATAATAGGGATCATAAAATACTATCGAAAAATTGTATATATGCATGAATGTAATATATTCGATACTTGCTGTGTAATATAATCGGGAGATGTTTTGTAATATAATGGCCCCCTTAAGGTAGATGACACTTACCCCAGCACTATGTTGTGAGGAATGCTCGTCCTCATAGTATGAGGACGAGCATTCCTCACAACATAGTGTTGTGATAAGTGTTACAAAATAAATGCTGCCCAAAACACAAAAAGGAAATACATAAAGGGGAAATAAAATAAATGAAAAATATACAAAAAATCTCTGCCACGACACAAAAAATGCCCAAAATGCTGCCGTGGCAGAGACGCATAGATCCCGGTTCGTATTACGAACCCGGACAAATGCCCCTCCCCCCTTGCGACAGGCAGCGGCCACGTGGACGGCCCTTTTGTCCCGGTTTGCAGCCCAATCGGGACTATAGGGTTGGGCTTTACTCCCAATTGCCCCATCCCGGTTGGGCAACCGGGACTAAATCCCCTTACAAACCGGGACAAAAAGCCCAGTTTCTACTAGTAAGGGCAAGACAATAGTTTATGTATTAGTCTAGGACTCTGTAACCGTATCCAGCTAGGACTCTCCTTATAACCCTTGGCCCTGGCGTCCTTATAAGCCGGCCAACGCGTCTTTAGGGCATAACAATAAGTGCATAGCACAACCCCATACAGCGAACCCTTGAATCTCTGTAACTTAAGGTATCGCCATTATAGTGATTTATACCAGGAGTAGGATCTCGCCACCGTCGTGAGATCTGAACCTGGGTAAACTTTGTCAGGCCGTCCCGGACGCTCTCCGTCTTACCCCACATCTCTAAACTCGCCGTTGGGATACCCCTATGGCATACGTGTCGGCAATACCACGACAGTTGGCGGCCACCGTGGAGCAAGACGCGCTTACAACACGAATCCGGACAGGATCCTTCATCATTGTTTTTGGCCAGATCGCGTCCGACCGGCTCACCAGCCTCGGCGCATCCGGCTTGGCATCTTCACAAGATCAATTTCGTCATCAGCAGGCTTTGCCACAGATGACTTGGACCTTGTCTCCTTCGACACGTTCAGGTGGGTATCGCTGGGAAGATCGATTTTATCATCGTCTCCGGCTGAATCGAATCCGGCAGACTTTGTGTCCAGGGTTCACATTGACCAGGCGCGCATCTTCAAGATCGGAAGTGTGAACCTTTCCGGCGGCGGTATCACAGTCGAATTTCTTACCTGCCAGATCACTGCCGTTATGGATTGGTTCACCGAGTCCGACATGAATTAAAATCGATCTGCGACTCGCCTTATTCGGCTGAAAGCGAGGCTTTGGTTTCTCTCGGTTTCTGATTGTAGCGGACAACACGTTTGCATGCACCATGCATGCATGCGAGGACGCGCGCGTCACGTGCAACCTGAAGCAAAAGCTAGCTTCATCAGTGGACCGTGAAGACTAATCATGGCTCATCGTAAGGATTAAGGGAACTACGTAGGTGAATTTCCAGGCCAAGGACGTCATATTTTGACCAGGGATCGCGGCGATACAAGCATGTGACGATTCCGTGTGGAGCCAATTTTGTTGCGCGGTTCCGTGTCAATGTGTTCCGCCGATTTTCCGGCTTCACCTCGTGGCCGGCCGTCTCGGTTGAACTCGTGGATTGCTACGTGTTGGCATTGCTACGTCCGGGTTCGTACTAGTCCAGATCCGTCATCGGCTACAACATCAACACAAACTACTTTGCTGCTTTGGTTTCACCGCAACTGGATTCGTCTTCGTCGTGAACAATACCGACTCTGCTCAAACAGCTAAGTACCTATTTATATTTATTATTTTAATTTTGTACGATCATGAGATTAAGATTGGTTCACTCGTATTATGAGTCTTTTACCGCGTTCGTTTGTGGTCATATCTTCTCCTTTTGATTGTGAGTATAAACATTTTACTGGTTTTGACCATTTAAGGCTCCAGTACCGTATAAAAAGCTGCCTTCAGACGTTAGCTTAAGTTTTCTGGCTACACGTTTTCTGTTGTTTTATATGTGGATTCCAGAGTAGTGATATTTCAGCACTTAAAGCCAGCGTTTGTTTCTGAGGTTCTGGATTGTCTCGCTATTAAGCGCTATCACCTCAGCACATGTTCTGTGCTTAAAGTTTTACCGTCTCACGAAAAGTCAAGCAAATGAAACCGAAACAACGGATAATCCAACACTTGCTTAAACAAAATTTTACATAAACTGTTCAAGTTAGTCGAGTTTTTCCCGCCTTGACAGTCTTTATGTTGTCCAACTGCTGCTCTGTTTCAGCTTAAAGCATTTGTTCAAAGGCCATGTTTGTTCCGCCTTACATTTATTTCTTGGACATGATTAAAGGAACAATTTGATACAATTGTGTTTTTATGTTTATGTCTTAGCTACATGACACTTAGACGTTCCAGCGGTCCTCGGATTAAGGTGTACTTGAGCTGGCTTTGCACTGGGCTTGACACCCGGGGGCTGCAATCGCAGTTGTTGACCAAGACTTGAGCCGCCTTTGAGGAAGCCGACTCGACGCTTGAGGGCTTGACATATCTAACTTAAGAGTTTTGTCCCGCCTTGCATCCAGGTTGGTACACTCCTCTGGGGCTACAGTACATTGATCTCCAAGATACGGTGAAAGTTATCTTTGAGCATCAAGCCGGAGAATTCAAGTCGGATTTTCTTCCACCTTGACACTCAGGGGATACACCGATGCTAAATGTTTGTGAGGTTCTCTCTGGAGCACCAAGCCGACATAATTTCCGACTTGACGCTTGGGGGCTACGCTATTCACATTTTTTCTAAAGATCCTCTGAGAGCACCAAGATGAATTTCTTTTGAAACTCCGACTTGGCGCTCGGGGACTACAATCATTTGATATATACTAACGCATGTCCTTTTGAGCATCGAGCCGCCTTCGTCGGGGGATACATATGGTTATGTCAACAAAACTTTCAAGACGGTGAGAAATCTGGCTACCGAAACCCGGAGGCTTGACATCCGTGAAGTTTCCTAGGTTACACGGCTCAATTGCCTAAACATTCGTGACTTGAGATGTTGTAAGACCTTAATTTGGCAAGCTCCTATGTCCACGACTTTGCAGGCTCTAAGGCGGCAATTTAGCAGCCTTTACGACTGTGGCTCAGTAGCCGTGATTTTTTCTGGCTTACATACCATCCCACATGGATGATTATATTGAAGATATTCCAGGAGATTGGAAGGATCACTAAATATTTGTTAGAGATTTATCCGCCTTGGATTCATTTCCAGAAGCATACAACCAATTATCTGGCTAGGCTTAGCTGGATGGGAATATGATTTGGGAGCTCTCCAAGATTCTTCGCGAAGCCCGCCTACAAATTGAAGATGATGTGATACTTACACTTAAAGCTAGATGGAGGAGCGTGAGGATCTTGAAGAAATCCGGGGGCTACTGTTGTGGATATACTAAATGGGTATACCTACGGCATAGTCTCATACCGGCAAGCCCGGGTGGACCATAGTTGGTGGTTACGCCTATGGCCTAACCGGGCGGCCTAGCTGCTGATAGACAAGACGGGGGTCCATCCTAGAGATGGAAGGCGACGTGCCATCGCCTAAGATGGAAGCCCTCTCCTTGGAGGACAAGACAATAGTTTATGTATTAGTCTAGGACTTTGTAATCGTATCCGGCTAGGACTCTCCTTGTAACCCTTGGCCCTGGCGTCCTTATAAGCCAGCCAACAGGATCCTTTAGGGCATAACAACAAGGGCATAGCACAACCCGCATACAGTGAACCCCTCAGTCTCTGTAACTCGGCGTATCGCCGTTATAGTGATTTATAGCAGTAGTAGGATCTCGCAACCGTCATGAGATCTGAACCTAGGTAAACTGTGTCAGGCCGTCCCAGATGCTCTCCGTCTTACCCCACATCTCTAAACTTGCCGTTAGGATACCCCTATGGTGTACGTGTCGGCAATACCATGACACATGCAATGACACTCCAAGTGTCAGGCCATGGTCAGAAAGCCCAGAAACATGTTGGAATGCAGCTTCCGCATGCAATGGAGCACCAGTGTGGCAGAGAGGTTGCATCACCACACCCACCTGAGGGTGTGTGGTCATGTGGATCATTGTGGTTTGGAAAAACACATACAATGAAACTCCATGTATCAGGCCATGGTCATAAAGCCTAGGAACATGTTGGAATGCAGATGCCATATGAAATGGAGCACCAGTGTGGCAGAGATGTTGCATCAGCACACCCACCTAAGTGGGTGTGGTTATGTGGATCATTGTGGTTTGGAAAAGAACACATGCAATGACACTCCATGTGTCAGGCCATTTCAGAAAGCCTAGGAACATGTTGGAATGTAGCTGCCACATGCAATGGAGAACTAGTATGGCAGAGAGGTTGCATCACCACACCCACCTGAGTGTGGGTGATGATGTGGATCATTGTGGTTTAGAAAAGAGCACATGCAATGGCACTCCATGTGTCAGTCCATGGTTAGAAATCCTAGGAACATGTTGGAATGCAGCTGCCACATGCAATGGAGCACAAGTGTGGCAGAGAGGTTGCATCACCACACCTACCTGAGTGTGTGTGGTCATGTGGATCATTGTGTGCGCGGCAGAGGAAGGGGCAGCACGGGTGGGCTCCTCCTCCTCCTCCTAGGCACGGCAGGCGGGCGTGGGTGGAGAAAAGGCGATGACGGAAGGGGCGACGATGGCAGAGCGTGGAGAAGGTGTGCACTACTTTCGTTTGATCCAGAGAAAAAGTGAAAGAGGAAAAAAAGGCTCAGTCGACCAGCTTATGCGAGGCGTATATTTGAAAATGCGCCTCGGGTAAGTTTACGCGAGGCGCGTCTAGCCAGAATACGCGTCGGGTATTCTCTAGCACTAGTCAACTAGCGTGATGTGCTGTATCTGTCAACAAACTGACCCTAGCCCACTAGTTTCGTCCCTTGTCCTAAACTAAAGCCTAGCCACCCAGGTTCAAATCATTGTGGCTCAAATTTTTTGAATTTTTTTTAAGGCTATTTATCATGTAAAAACATTGTCCAAACACAATATGAACTATAAAATATACTGCAAATATTTTAAAAATTCAAATATTGCCAAAACAATAAAAGTGAGAATTATGAATGTGTCTCATCGATACATAATATTCTCAATGCAATATTATAACATACACAAATGATTATTATGAATGTTTGGATACATAATAGTATGCCACACACACGACGGTTCTTGACAATGGTCGGAGCGCGCTAGCATTTCTTGACAATGGTCGTTTTCTTGCCCTTCTTTGTCGCGGTTGCATAGGTTAGGTCCGGGACATCTTCACTACTTCATTTGAACTGGAGTCCTTAGGTAGGGTTGTGGTGTACGGTTCTTGGTTGCCATATCTGTCTTCCATCTTTGGGTCACCGTTCTGGTCAAAGTCTTGCTCATTGGTGACTCTGTCCATTCCGATGATGTTCCTTTTGCCTCTCCTGACGACAACCCGACTAGGCTTTGACGGGTCTGTGATGTACCAGCATTGGTCGACCTTGCTAGCTAGAACCCAAGGCTCATTTCTCGCGGGTGCGTTCGCGATGGTGGTCCTTGACGGTATAACCATGGTGGTGAAATATCGGCCTTCTTTATCGACGCTCTTGGCCCACCTGACATGGAACATCGGCACCTTTTCCATAACATAGTCGAGCTCCCAAATCTCCTCGATCCTTCCATAGTAACTTTCCGGGACGTCGCCGGTGTAGAATATCCTCGTAACCCCTGAGTTTTATTAATCGTAGTTATTGCCCTTTTCCTCTGTATAGAACGTGTATCCGTTGATATCGTGTGCCTGATAGGTCATTGATGGCTCAATACACGGCACCCAGAAAAGTGCTTGATGCGTGGTGTTGATGTAGAGCTCGTTGGGAACCCCAAGAGGAAGGTATGATGAGCACAACAGCAAGTTTCCCTCAGTTATGAAACCAAGGTTTAATCGAACCAGTAGGAGCAAGGAAATACCTCAAAGGTGTTACTAGCTGAGCTTTGGTAGGGTGCACTACCGGTGCTAGTAGCAACGGGGAGACCCGCACAACACAACCACAGAACTTTGTCCCCAACTTGCGATGAGGTTGTCAATATCACCGTGTTTTGCGGAAAACAAAGGATTAAACGTATCGAATGGAAAAAAGTAAAAGTTTGCAGAAAGTAAACACAAAACAGTAAACAGTTGTAGATTGTATGTAAAGAGAGAGGACCGGGATCCATAGTTCACTAGAGGTGGCTCTCCTTAGATAGATAGCATGCTGGGTGAACAAATTACAGCGGGGCAATTGACAAACACCGAGAAAGCAATACATGCATATACTAATCATCTTGACTCCTCTGAGACTTGATTGGGCATTACAACATAATACATAGAACGCCATCCAACTGCATCTATGACTAATAATCCACCTTCAGGTTATCATCCGAACCCCCTCCAATATTAAGTTGCAAGCACCAGATTATTGCTTTACGAACTGCGTGTAAAGTAAACAATACGATTGTTCTATGAACAAAGGATTGTTGTTTTGCTCCCTAGTAGCAACAACACATCTAGTACCTTAGAGATTTCTGTCAGTTCCCCAGATTACCACAGGCATGAACCCACTATCGAGCATAAATACTAACTCTTGGAGTTGCTAGCATCTACTTGGACAAGATAGCTACTAACAATGGAAAGCGTGCAAGATCTCAAATAACAAAGACATGATAGAATCAGTAATCAATCTGAAATAGCATCTGAATATCCATCGGATCCCCACAAACACAAGATGTCTGAATTACAAATAGATGATCTTGATCATGAACGGAGCTCACAAGATCTAAACATGAAAGCACAAAGGAGGAGAAACTAGCCATCTAGCTACTACATGGATTCGTAGTCCAAGGATGAACTACTCACGCATCACACCGGAGGCTTGCATGGTGATGAAGAAGGCCTCCAGGGTGAATTCCCCTCTCCGGTAGGGTGCCGGGAAGAGCTTCAGATCCCCCCTGATCTAGGGACAGAGACGACGGCGGCTATAGACTCTTTCGTGGATTTTTGATCGGGTACTCAGGGTTTTCGTCCTGAGGGCAACTTATAGTCGGAAGGGGAGGCCGAGGGGGTGCCGGGAGCGGCCACACCACCCCTTGGCGCAGGCCAGGAGGTGTGGTGGCTCCCTAGCCCTTCTACGTCTCGTATTCTGGCACTTGATCACTTCCGGAAAAATAGGCACTTTGGCTTTTGTCCCGTCCAATTCCGAAAATATTCATTTTCTGACTTTCCTGGAACCAAAAACAACAGAAAACAGGCAGCTGGCACTGTGGCTCTTGTTAATAGGTTAGTCCAAGAAATCATATGAAAAGTACTCCAAAGTTGGAACAAAACACAAGAAAGTGGATAAAACTAAGCATGGAACATCAAAAATTATAGATACATTTGCAATGTATCAACATCCCCAAGCTTAACTCCTGCTCGTCCTCAAGTAGGTATGTGATAAAAAGAAAGAATAATTTTTGAGGTGACATGCACCACCAAAGACTTGATCAAAGTATTTGCAAAACACTCAAAGCTGGGATCATAGTACTTCAATCATAACATGGAAGACAAAGTTCTAGCAATAAGCAAAGAAACTATGATGCAACATGAAAAGGCACAACCAAAAGATTCATGAATAACAATGCTTTGCAAGACGTTTGTTTGTTTCACATAAAGAAAACATAGCATAAAAGTATTTAGCTTGTCCCTCAATAGAGTAGCAAATATAATTGCATATGACACCTTCAAAGTTCATCAGAGTGACTAGATACAATAGTTTCAAACAAGCAATAACAAGTTATGCATCAATCAACTAGTCTTGGGACAATGCACATAGAACTAAGAATGGCCACTATGCTCTCAAAGTAGGTGCATAAAGATAGAAGGTGGAGACTCAATATAATGGTGGAAGAAAAGCCTTTTGTAAAAGGAAGTAGTGATTCAAGTCTCATAAAGAGCTTCCAAAAATTATGGTACTCATACCTTTCAGCTCTCATTGCCCCTATCATAAGCATCTTGAAGTGATTAAGGTTAAAGTGAACAAACTATGGTGTACATGCTTGACGAAGTATAAGTCAGAAATCTCATGTCCCTTGTATACGAGGGACGCTCCTCATGCTATTCAAGTTTAGTCACCGGTAAGTTCTTGTCATCGTAAGTACATGTGTATCATTGAGAACCGCCAACGGGGTACCCCTTGCCCGATGATCCGGAAGAATCGCCATATCAAAATGACAAGGCAAGCTGACAACGAGCATCTCAGCATTCTTCTTATTTACCATGGGAATATGGTACTTTTTTCTCTCTTTCCTCTTTCCATAGTATCTCTTTTTTTCTTTTTCTCTTTTTTTTCAGCATAGGACTCTTTTTTTATAAGAAGAATGCTTCATAGACAGCTCATTATGGTTACGCTGCAGGTTTCCACCATGTCAGCATGGATTAGACTAGCGGCCCAGGCGTTTCTCTAACACATATACATAACTCCATGGACTTACAAGCTCCCCTTTCAATTCACACCGACGACATCCATATACAAAAGAGCATGATATCAACTAGGTACAAGTACCAAGTGCAATGTTGAAAGCGTTACCCATGAAAGCATGGTTCTGCTAATTCCTGACAAATAAGTGCAAGCATATACAACATAGAAGACACAATGGTTCCAGTTTATTAAGGGCAAGTAAAGTAAAGTGTGCCATCAAGTTCGTGAGAGCTTTAATCACTAGTTTTTTCATAACAAGTGGAAGGTAAACAAAAGCATGAATATACTTGGAATAGTATAAGATAGTAGGTAGGTATGGTGGACTCTTTGGAATAATTTGGTTTGGGGAGTTGGATGCATGAGTGGAACTCATACTTTGTTGTGGAGGCTAGCAAAAAACTAGGAGCGACAAACTAAGAGAGCAATAATGGCCATAATCATGGAGAGCGACAAAACATCATTGATCAAAGCATAAAGTGATACTACAAGTTGAAAACTAAAGGATCATAAAGGCTATGGTGACTTGAGATAGTCATAACATGGTGTGAGCATGTGCCAAGTCAACCCAGATAAAGCATCAAAAGATAATACCACTATACTATGCTTTAATATGCTAAACAACGCATGATTCATCCAAGGCACATTAAGCAATCTCAATTGTTTATAACAAGTCATGCTACAGAAAAGAATACTAAGCATAAAGCCAAAACAATATCAAGCATGGCATGACAAAGCATAGGCCACAGTAAAAAACAAGCTCTTTTTACCACATAAGCATGAACTTTCCTACTCTTATCCAAACCAAACCAAACCAAACTATTTGCAAACCAAAGTATGAAAGAGGGGGTCCAACCAACTTATTCAGAACACTAAGAAAACCAAGAAAACTAAAAACCAAAAAAAAACAAAAAGAAGACGCTCCAAGAAAAATACAACTATGCATGAAACAGTAAAAATGAAGTGTTTGGAAGAAACCTAGGATTTTTATTGGTGAAGAAGGGGATGCCTTGGGCATCCCCAAGCTTTGACGCTTGTACTTCTTGGATATTTCTTGGGGTGACACGCGTGGCATCCCCAAGCTTGAGCTTTAGTCCATCCTTCATCTCATTACTCATTCCTTCCATACACCTGAAAATTTTCCTTCATACAAAACTTCACACAATCTCATTAGCAACATTAGTGCACTTAAGATAAATAAGTGTCCAGGTTCAGTTCTAACACCAAATAAACTTCCATTAGGACAACAGCTACTGTAGCACTTCCCTCAAAAATCTCAATTCCCCAAAGGAACTCAAGAAGGAACTAACCAGAAGCAAATGCAGAAATCTGTCAAAACAGACCTGCAGGTAAAGACGAATTTTTTCGTACACCGTATGTTGCTCAAATAAAAAAGTGTTTAACTAACAAAAGTTAGATAAAAACCTGGGGCAGAAGCACAAAAAATGACAGCTCAATCCGACGTACACAGTTCTCTCAGGAATTTTTACGGTGAAGCACAGAAATCTGTTTCGGGACAGTAACTTTCCCAATCATTACTTCACTCTCATTAGAGGTTACTCTTGGCACAAAAAGCAAATAAAAAGGATAAGGAGAGGTTATGACAGAGGTAATAACTTCCAAGACTCAACTAAAACTCTTGTGTTATCTCCCAACAAGTACTTTTCTTTAACACCTTTAAGTTAGGCATAAGAAGCAAAGAAAGAATCAAGTGTTCTCAAATGAAGAAGCATTAAGACCAAATTTTGTTTACATAGGAGAAGCAAAAGAAATCTTTTCTCTCTTTTTAGGGAAGTGTTTTATACCTTTCTTGAGTGGGAGTTGATATTTAATGGTGCCTTCTTTCATATCAATGATGCCACCAACAGTTCTAAGAAAAGGTCTTCCCAAAGTAATAGGACAAGAAGCATTGTATTCAACATCCAAAACATAGAAATCAATGGGGACATAGGAATCGTTAACCATAATAATAACATCATTAAGACTCCCCATGAGTTTATTTTTAGCATTAGCATCAAGTGGGACATTTAAATAACAATCTTCAAGAGGATGCAAATCAAGCATATCATAAATCCTTCTAGGCATAATAGAAACACTACTATCAAGATCACACAAAGCTTTGAAATCAAAGTCATTCACTTTCATAGTAATGATGGGTTCACAACCATCTTCTTGTTTTATAGGAATAGAAGCTTTATGTTTCATCTTTTCTTCTTTAATCTTTATGAGAGCAACAGTAATGTGTTTTGTAAGAGCCATGTTCATAGCACTAGCATTAGGAATTTTAGCAAGCTTTTGTAGGAACTTAATAACTTCAGAGATATTGCAACCATCAAGATCAAGATCAAATTTATCATCTAAAGTTGTAGAACTATTACTAGCCTCAACACTAGTAGTGGTAATAATGCAAACACTAATGTTCCTAGCAATTTCATCTTCTCTTTCCCACTTAGCATGTAATTCAGCTAATACTCTAACATTTTCATCAATTCTTACTTGTATAGCATTAGTGGCTGCAAAGGGATTATCATTAGTTTCAGGTTTAATAGCCATTTTATTAATCAATGAGGATTGAGCTTCAGATAGAGAAGATATATTCCTTTCAGCATTAGAGAGTTTCAATTATTTCGACTCTCAAGTTGATGGCTAATGTTCTTCAAAATAATAGATTGTTCCTCCATAGTTTTAGCAAATAGATTATTTTGCTCGTATTGCATTTGCATGAAGTTTTTAGTGGCTCTTTCAACTTCTAAGATTCTTCCTTCACTAGGTAATTCAGATTTACCATTGTTGGGAGGGTATGGCTTATAATTGTTGTTACCAAAGTTGTTCCTATAAGCATTATTACCATCAGCATTGTTGCCAAAGTTGTTATTTCTTATGAAGTTCACATCAACTTGCTCTCCTTGAGCAACCAAAGAGGCTAAAGGAACATTATTTCGATCAATATGGGCTTTCCCATTAATAAGCATAGACATAATAATATCAATCTTATCACTCAAGGAGGAGGTTTGCTCAACAGAATTTACCTTCTTACCTTGTGGAGCTCTCTCGGTATGCCATTCAGAATAATTAACCATCATATTGTCCAATATTTTTGTTGCAGCACCCAACGTGATGGTCATAAAGGTTCCTCCAGCAGCTGAATCCAATAGGTTCCTTGAAGAATAGTTCAATCCTGCATAAAAAGTTTGGATGATCATCCAAGCAGTCCGTCCATGAGTGGGACATTTCTTTACCAAAGATTTCATTCTTTCCCAAGCTTGAGCAACATGCTCATTATCAAGTTGTTTAAACTTCATTATTTCACTTCTCCTGGATATAATCTTAGCAGGAGGATAGTATTTTCCAATAAAAGCATCTTTGCACTTAGTCCAAAAATCAATACTATTCCTAGTCAAGGAATTCAACCATTCTCAAAGAGAAAGGAAACAATTTTAGTTTAATAATATCACCATCTATATCCCTATGCTTTTGCATCTCAAAAAGTTCAACAAAGTTATTTAGATGGGAAGCAGCATCTTCATTACCAATACCAGAAAATTGTTCTCTCATAACAAGATTGAGCAAAGCAGGTTTTATCTCAAAGAAAGTATTTTCAGCCACAGGTGGAGCAATAGGAGTGCTCATAAAATCATTGTTGTTGGTGCTAGTGAAGTCACACAACTTAGTGTTTTCAAGAGTAGTCATTTTTTTGGGTTTTCAAATAAGAAAGCAAACAAGTAAAACTAATTTTTTTTGTGTTTTTTTTTGAAGAACAAAACAAGCAAACAAAGCAAAAAGAAACTAAGCAAAACAAAAAAACAAAGTAAAGAGATTGGTTATGAGGGACTCCCCTGCAAAGATGTTCTTGACTCCCCGGCAACGGCGCTAGAAAATCGCTTGATAGCTCAATACACGGCACCCAGAAATGTGCTTGGTGCGTGTTGTTGATGTAGAGCTCGTTGGGAACCCCAAGAGGAAGGTATGATGAGCACAACAACAAGTTTCCCTCAGTTATGAAACCAAGGTTTAATCGAACCAGTAGGAGTAAGGAAACACCTCAAAGGTGTTACTAGCTGAGCTTTGGCAGGGCGCACTACCGGTGCTAGTAGCAACATGGAGACCTGCACAACACAACCATAGAACTTTGTCCCCAACTTGCGATGAGGTTGTCAATCTCACCGTGTTTTGCGGAAAACAAAGGATTAAATGTATCGAATGGAAAGAAGTAAAAGTTTGTAGAAAGTAAACACAAAAAAGTAAAAGTTGTAGATTGTATGTAAAGAAAGAGGACCAGGATCCATAGTTCACTAGAGGTGGCTCTCCTTAGATAGATAACATGCTGGGTGAACAAATTACAGCGGGGCAATTGACAAACACCGAGAAATCAATACATGCATATACTAATCATCTTGGCTCCTCTAAGACTTGATTCGGCATTACAACATAACACATAAACCGCCATCCAACTGCATCTCTGACTAATAATCCACCTTCAGGTTATCATCCGAACCCCCTCCAGTATTAAGTTGCAAGCAACAGATTATTGCTTTACGAACTGCGTGTAAAGTAAACAATACGATTGTTCTATGAATAAAGGATTGTTGTTTTCTCCCTAGTAGCAACATCACATCTAGTACCTTAGATATTTCTGTCACTTCCCCATATTACCAGAGGCATGAACCCACTATCGAGCATAAATACTAACTTTTGAAGTTGCTAGCATCTACTTGGCCAAGATAGATACTAACAACGGAAAGCATGCAAGATCTCAAATAACAAAGATATGATAGAATCAATAATCAATCTAAAATAACATCTCAATATCCATCAGATCCCCGCAAACACAACATGTATGAATTACAAATATGTGATCTTGATCATGAACAGAGCTCACAAGATCTAAACATGAAAGCAGAAAGGAGGAGAAACCAGCCATCTAGCTAGTACATGGATCCGTAGTCCAAGGATAAACTACTCACGCATCACATCGGAGGCTTGCATGGTGATGAAGAAGGCCTCCAGGGTGAATTCCCCTCTCCGGCAGGGTGCCGGGAAGAGCTTCAGATCCCCCCGATCTAGGGACAGAGACGATGGCGGCTACAAACTCTTTCGTGGATTTTTTGACCGGGTACTTAGGGTTTTCGTCCCGATGGCAACTTATAGTCGGAAGGGGAGGCCGAGGGGGTGCCGGGAGCGGCCACACCACCCCCTGGCGCGGGCCAGGCCTGGCTGCGCGGCCAGGTGGTGTGGTGGCTCCCTGGCCCTTCTCCGTCTCGTATTCTGGCACTTGATCACTTCTGGAAAAATAGGCACTTTGGCTTTTGTCCCGTCCAATTCCGAGAATATTCATTTTGTGACTTTCCTGGAACCAAAAACAGCAGAAAACAGGCAGCTAGCACTGTGGCTCTTGTTAATAGGTTAGTCCAAGAAATCATATGAAAATTACTCCAAAGTTGGAACAAAACACAAGAAAGTGGATAAAACCAAGCATGGAACATCAAAAATTATAGATACATTTGCAATGTATCAGTCATTAGGTTGTGCGAGGCGCCCCGTGACAAGGAGAATATGAGTATATCTTCCTCTGAGTACTTGCCCTGCGGTGGATTAGCAATGACCTTCTCCCTGAACCACCGCGTGAAACCGGAGTTGTGCTCCTTGATAAAATTTTCCTCCGAGTACTAGCTCCCATGGTTAGCATAATTCTTCTTGATAAATTCTTTGTGCTCATATATGTATGGATCGACCACCTGTAGGTGCTGTAGCGCGACCATGTTTGCTCTTTCAAAGTCCTTGGTTCGGCCCTCGATGTCGACATGCTTTGGGCGCTGACCCTCGTGGTGACCGCATCTAGTGAGCCTCCCGAGGTGCTTGTTGAATGGTAGACCAAGAGGGGTCTCAGTTTGTAGAAAGTTCGAGCAGAAAGAGATGCACTCTTCGGCCAGGACGACGTTTGCTATGCTTCCATCTAGACGGGACCTGTTCTTAACATATCCTTTGACGTGTCTATTGAGCCTTTCAAATGGCATCATGCTTTCTAGAAACGGAGGACCGAGCTAGACGATCTCCACGACATGGAGAAGCAGATGAAGCATGATGTCGAAGAATGCGAGGGGAAATAGATCCCGAGCTTGCATAGTATCACCACGATCTCATCCTGTAGCCTCGTGAGCTGCTTAATGCCTATCGACTTTCGAGAGATCACGTCGAAAAATTTGCAGAGACCAAACAACATTTCACGGACATGCTTGTCCATTATACCTCGGATCGCGACCGGGAGTACCTGCGTCATCAGCACGACGACATCGTGAGACTTCATTCCGCTGAACCACTGCTTTGCCTCGTCTAGCCATCTGCTTATCTTCCTCGCGTAGCCGTTTGGAAATTTGAGTCCGAGAAGGCCCTTCATAAACTGTATGGCCTCCTTCTTACTCAGTGTGAAGCACGAGACCTTTAGCTTGACCTTGCTCTTCTTGACCTGCTTTTTGCCCTTGCGACGATGGCTATTATGTGTTTCCGTCTCCTCCTCCTCATCATCTCTAGGTGGTGGTTGAATTTCATCCCTGATGCCCATATGCTTCAAGTCATTCCTTGCCTTCGGCCCATATTTGGTGTTGTCGGTGTTAAGGAGGGTGGCAAGCAGACTCTCGCCTACATTCTTCATGATATGCATGAGATCGAGGCTATGAGGCACGCAGAGGATCTTCTAGTATGGCAAGTCCCAGAAAACAGACCTCGCCTTCCATACCTTCAGCAGCGGCTCTGGCTTCTTCTAGGCCTTTCCTGGTGTAGGGCTTTCCTTCCAGTTATTCAACAACTCGTAGATTTGCACACCGCTCCTCTGGTCTGGGATTCCTCGGAGCTCGACCGCCCCATTGAACAGATCTCCTAGCTTTCTCGAGGCTTGATTCTTGGAAATCTACCTCCGGGCCCCAAGGAACATGGTTTTCCGGAACTCGGGACATTTCTGTAGCTGGCGGTACGTTGTATTATCTTTGCACCTAACGCACCCACAGAATCCTTGGACCACCTGCCCCGAGAAGTATCTGTAACCGGGATAGTCTTGCATCATCGTGATCACCTCCGCTCTCATGTCAAAGTATTCTTGTCTCAAGGCGCCCACGTACGGGCTCCTTCTGCCCATAATGTGGCCAGCTCCTCTTTCAACAAAATGAGATACAGATTGATGTCTGTACCGGGTTGTTTTGGCCCTTGAACCAGCATACTCATGGTTACGTACTTCTTCTTCATGCACAACCAGGGGGAGGTTGTAGATCCATAAAAACACGGGACAGGTGCTGTGTGTGTTGCTCTGGCTTCCGAACGAATTGAGTCTATCGGTGCTCACGCCCAGTCTGAGGTTCCTTGACACTTTCCCGAAATGTTGGTAATATTGGAGGTCCAACGTCTTTCACTGGAAAGCATCCGAATGGTGCCTCAGCATTTCCTCCTTCTCCAGATCATTGTCCTTTGGCCTCTTTCTTTCCGTGTGCCAGCGCATGAGCTCTGCTTCCTTAGGGTCCACAAAATACAGCTGCAGATGAGGAGTTAGAGGAAAGTACCACACCACCTTTCTAGGAGCTTTCTTAGTCCCTCTCTTGTATCGAGAGGTCTTGCACACTGGACATTTGGTCTTCTCCGCATCCTTGCCCTGGTAGATGATGCAATCATTTATGCAGACATGGTATTTCACGTGCGGTAGATTGAGAGGGCATGCAACTTTCTTGGCCTCGACGATACTAGTCGGACATGTGTTCCCCTTCTTGGGAAGAATATCGTGGAAGAATGCAATTTTGTCATCGAAGCATTCGTCGGTCATTTTGTGTTTCCCCTTCATCTCCAGAGCCTTGAGCGTTACATTCATACGGGTATCACCATTGTTGCATCCATCAAACAATGGAGTGACCGTGTCTTTCTTCATTTGCTCCAGCTTAGATTTCTCTCTAGTGGCGGCTCTGGGGTTACTCGTCTCCTTGAGAAGCAGATCTTGGACATGAGGGTCTCGCAACCAGCTCGAATCATGGTTGACACCTTGATCTTCGTGTTCATGCCCGACGCCACCTTGATCATCTTCGTGTTCATGCCTGGTGCCACCTTGATCTTCATGATCATTACCTGCCCCGTCGTCAATGCCTTGATCTTTGTGATCATGACCGGCATCTTGATCTTCACCATTATTGACATCCTCATCATCATCTTCTCATCACGTATCCACCAAGTGTAGCCATCCATGAAACTACATCGGAGCAGGTGCGACTCCAGCATTCCGGAATCGTGCCTTATCAGATACATCAACTTGCAGTCGCGACACGAATATCTTATCTCTGTCTTGTTTGCGCGTGCCATATCGGTCCTCGCGCATCTCATCCACGTATCCACGAGGGCTTTGCGAATTAGTGGTCGGACCATGGTCGCCTACACGTGGTACAAAGAGCAAGAGAATAATTAGAGCATATATGGACATCTGGATCGTCAGGAAAATTCGGCATGACCTCCCCTAAAAAGAGGACATCCGAGAGTGCCAGAAATTTGCCGGAAAAGAAATTAATCGACATTCCGGCGAAACATTGGCATCTCAAATGAAATCCCTGCACAAAAAAAGCATGCACCATCACACAATCATATAGTCACGGTGTTGCTGGCAACACGCATGAGCATACAAGGAAACTCCTTCATGCTTCCTCCAATGACAACTTGCGCAAGAGAGACAGAGGAGGAGTAAAGGGACATGTTGTGGATCTAGAGGAGCAAGAAACTTCACTTACATGTGAGTGTCAAACAATGGAGATTGACCAAGGTTCTATGGTGAATCAATGTGTGAAATGAGGTGGGGAGAAGGAGGGGCGACCAAATCTGTCTTTGGATGGAGAGGTAGAAGTGAGGCAAGTGAGTCGGGTGCATGTCCCAAAAAGGTGCAAAAAAAAGGCAACCAGGTTATGCGAGGCACATATTGCAGTAAATGCGCCTCTGATAGTCTGAACTATCTAAGGGCGCACATGCCAACATGCGCCTCGCCTATGCGGCCACCCGGGCCCGCAGGGGTTGCTTGAGGTGCACACTCCCTAATGCGCCTCACCTATTGTAAGTATCGGAAGCGCATCTTACAATATGCGCCTCGCATATTGGACCACCGATCTCCACCCGCCCCCCAAGATATGCGAGGCACATTTGCCACATATGCGCCTCGCCTGTTTTAAGTACTAGAGGCACATGTCCGGCTGGTGCGCCTCGCATAAGATGGGGATGCCAGATTTCGTCCGTACAGATGATAGAGGAGGCACATCCTGCAGATATGCGCCTTGCCTATTAAATTACTAGAGGCGCATGGTACAGCTCGCCTATATTATTAAGAGGCGCATATAGTATAAATGCTCCTCTAATGTGCATGTATCCTATAGGATTTTCTCTAGTAGTGTCATGTGGATCATAATGGTTTGGTAAAGAACACATGCAATGACACTCCATGTTTTAGGCCAGGGTCAGAAATCCCAGGAACATGTTGGAATGCAGCTGTCACATGCAATGGAACACCCGTGTGGCAGAGAGGTTACATCACCACACCCACCTAAGTTTTTTTGGTCATGTGGATCATGGTGGTTTGGAAAAGAACACATGCAATGAAACTCCATGTGTCATGCCATGGTCATAAAGCCAAGGAACATGTTGGAATGCAGCTTCCGCATGGATTGGAGCACTAGTGTGGCAGAGAGGTTGAATCACCACAACCACCTAAGTGTGTGTGGTCATGTGGATCATTGTGCTTTGGAAAAAACACATGCAATGTAACTCCATGTGTCAGGCCATGGTCAAAAAGCCCAGGAACATGTTGGAATGCAGCTGCCACATCTAATGGTGCACTAGTGTGGAAGAGAGGTTGCAGCACCACACCCACCTGAGTGTGTGTGGTATTTTGGATCACTTTTATTTGGAAAAAAACACATGAAATAACACTACATGTGTCATTCCATGCCCAGAAAGCCCAAGAACATGTTGGAATAGCTTCCACATGCAATGGAGCACCAGTGTGGCAGAGCGGTTGCATCACCACACCCACCTGAGTTTGTGTGGTCATGTGGATTATTGTGGTTTGGAAAATAACACATGCAATGACACTCCATGTGTCAAGCCATGGTCAGAAAGCCCAGAAACATGTTGGAACGCAGGTTCCGCATGCAATGGAGCACCCGTGTGGCAGAGATGTTGCATCGGCACGCCCACCTAAGTGTGTGTGGTCATGTGGATCATCGTGGTTTGGAAAAACACATGCAATGAACATCGATGTATCAGGACATGGTCACAAAGCCTAGGAACATGTTGGAATGCAGCTTCCACATGCATTGGAGCACTAGTGTGGAAGAGAGGTTGAATCACCACACCCACCTAAGTTTGTGTGGTCATGTGGATCATTGTGCTTTGGTAAAAACACATGAAATGACACTCCATGTGTCAGGCCATGGTCAGAAAGCCTAGGAACATGTTGGAATGCAGCTGCCACATGCAATCGAGTACTAGTGTGGCAGAGAGGTTGCATCACCACACCCACCTGAGTGTGTGTGGTCTTTTGGATAATTTTTATTTGGGAAAGAACACATGAAATAACACTACATGTGTCATTCCATGCCCAGAAATCCCAAGAACATGTTGGAATGCAGCTGCCACATGCAATGGTGCACCAGTGTGGCAGAGAGGTTGCATCACCACACCCACCTGAGTGTGTGTGGTCATGTGGATTCTTGTGGTTTGGAAAAGAACACATGCAATGATACTCCATGTGTCAAGCCATGGTCAGAAAGCCGAGAAACATGTTGGAATGCAGCTTCCGCATGCAATGGAGCACCAGTGTGGCAGAGATGTTGCATCAGCACACCCACCTGAGTGTGTGTGATCATGTGGATCATCGTGGTTTGGAAAAACACATGCAATGAAACTCCATGTGTCAGGCCATGGTCACAAAGCCTAGGAACATGTTGGAATGCAGCTGTCACATGCAATGGAGCACCAGTGTGGTAGAGAGGTTACATCAGCACACCCACCTGAGTGTGTGTGGTCATCTGGATCATTGTGGTTTGGAAAAGAACACATGCATTCACACTCCATGTGCTAGGCCATGGTCAGAAAGCCTAGGAACATGTTGGAATGTAGCTACCACATGCAATGGAGCACCAGTGTGGAAGAGAGGTTGCATCACCACACCCACCTGAATGTGTGTGGTCAGGTGGATAATTTTGCTTTGGAAAAAGAGCACATGCAATGACACTCCATGTGTTAGGCCATGGTCAGAAAGCCTAGGAACATGTTAGAATGCATCTACCACATGGAATGGAGCCCAAGTGTGGCAGAGAGGTTGCATCACCACACCCACCTGAGTGTGTGTGGTCGTGTGGATCATTATGGTTTTGTAAAGAACACATGCAATGCACTCCATGTTTCAGGCCATGGTTAGAAATCCCAGGAACATATTGGAATGTAGCTGTCACATGCAATGGAACACCCGTGTGGTAGAGAGGTTGCATCACCACACCCACATGAGTGTGTTTGGACATGTGGATCATTGTCGTTTGGAAAAGAACACAATGACACTCCATGTGTCACGCCAAAGTTAGAAAGCCCAGAAACATGTTGGAAAGCATCTTTTACATGCAATGGAGCACTAGTGTGGCAGAAAGTTTGCATCATGACACCTACGTGAGTGTGTGTGGTCATGTGGATTATTGTGGTTTGGAGTAAACACATGCAATGAAACTTCATGTGTCAGGCCATGGTCATAAAGCCTAGGAACATATTGGAATGCAGCTGGCACATGCAACACAACACAAGTGTGGTAGGGAGGATGCATCACCACACCCACCTAAGTGTGTGCAATCATGTGGATCATTGTGGTTTGTAAGAGAAAACATGCAATGACACTCCATGTGTTAGGCCCTGGTCAGAAATCCCATTACCACGTTGGAATGCAGCTGCCACATGCAATGGAACAACAGTGTGGCTGAGAGGTTGCATCACCACACCCACCTGAGTGTGTGTGGTCTTTTGGATCATTTTGATTTGGAAAAGAACACATGCAATGCAACTCCATGTGTTAGGCCATGGTCAGAAAGCCCAGGAACATGTTGGATTGCAGCTACCACATGCAATGGAGCACTAGTGTGGAAAAGAGGTTGCATCACCACACCCACCTGAGTGTGTGTGGTCTTTTGGATCATTTTTATTTGGAAAAGAACACATGAAATAATACTACATGTGTCATTCCATGCCCAAAAAGCATAAGAAGATGTTGGAATGCAGCTGCCACATGCAATGGAACACCCATCTGGCGGAGAGGTTACATCACCACACCCACCTGAGTGTGTTTGGTCATGTGGATCATGGTGGTTTGCAAAAGAACACATGCAATGAAACTCCATGTGTCATGCCATGGTCATAAAGCCAATGAACATGTTGGAATGCAGCTTCCGCATGCAATGGAGCACCAGTGTGGCAGAGATGTTGCATCACGACACCCACCTGAGTGTGTGTGGTCATGTGGACCATCGTGGTTTGGAAAAACACATGCAATGAAACTCCATGTGTCAGGCCATGGTCACAAAGCCTAGGAACATGTTGGAATGCAACTGTCACATGCAATGGAGCACCCGTGTGGCAGAGAGGTTGCATCAGCACACCCACCTGAGTGTGTGTGGTCATCAAGATCATTGTGGTTTGGAAAAGAACACATGCAATGAAACTCCATGTGTCAGGCCATTTCAGAAAGCCTAGGAACATGTTGGAATGTAGCTGCCACATGCAATGGAGAACTAGTGTGGCAGAGATGTTGCATCGGCAGACCCACCTAAGTGTGTGTGGTCATGTGGATTATTGTGGTTTGGAACAGAACACATGCAATGACACTCCATTTATCAGTCCATGGTCGAAAAGCATAGAAACATGTTGGAATGCAACTTCCGCATGCAATGGAACACCAGTGTGGCAGATATGTTGCATCAACACACCCACCTGAGTGTGTGTGGTCATGTGGATCATCGTGGTTTGGAAAAACACATGCAATGAAACTCCATGTGTCAGGCCATGGTCACAAATCCTAGGAACATGTTGGAATGCAGCTATCACATGCAATGGAGCACCGGTGTGGTAGAGAGGTTACATCAGCACACCCACCTGAGTGTGTGTGGTCATCTGGATCATGGTTGTTTGGAAAAGAACACATGCAATGACACTCCATGTGCCAGGTCATGGTCAAAAAGCCTAGGAACATGTTGGAATGTAGATGCCACATGCAATGGAGCACCAGTGTGGCAGAGACGTTGCATCACCACACCCACCTGAGTGTGTTGGGTCATGTGGATAATTTTGGTTTGGAAAAAGAGCACATGGAATGACACTCCATGTGTCAGGCCATGGTCAGAAAGCCTAGGAACATGTTGGAATGCAGCTTCCACATGCATTGGAGCACTAGTGTGGAAGAGAGGTTGAATCACCACACCCACCTAAGTTTGTGTGGTCATGTGGATCATTGTGCTTTGGTAAAAACACATGCAATGGCAATCCATGTGTCAGGCCATGGTCAGAAAGCCTAGGAACATGTTGGAATGCAGCTGCCACATGCAATCGAGTACTAGTGTGGCAGAGAGGTTGCATCACCACACCCACCTGAGTGTGTGTGGTCTTTTGGATAATTTTTATTTGGGAAAGAACACATGAAATAACACTACATGTGTCATTCCATGCCCAGAAATCCCAAGAACATGTTGGAATGCAGCTGCCACATGCAATGGAGCACCAGTGTGGCAGAGAGGTTGCATCACCACACCCACCTGAGTGTGTGTGGTCATGTGGATTCTTGTGGTTTGGAAAAGAACACATGCAATGATACTCCATGTGTCAAGCCATGGTCAGAAAGCCGAGAAACATGTTGGAATGCAGCTTCCGCATGCAATGGAGCACCAGTGTGGCAGAGATGTTGCATCAGCACACCCACCTGAGTGTGTGTGATCATGTGGATCATCGTGGTTTGGAAAAACACATGCAATGAAACTCCATGTGTCAGGCCATGGTCACAAAGCCTAGGAACATGTTGGAATGCAGCTGTCACATGCAATGGAGCACCAGTGTGGTAGAGAGGTTACATCAGCACACCCACCTGAGTGTGTGTGGTCATCTGGATCATTGTGGTTTGGAAAAGAACACATGCATTCACACTCCATGTGCTAGGCCATGGTCAGAAAGCCTAGGAACATGTTGGAATGTAGCTACCACATGCAATGGAGCACCAGTGTGGAAGAGAGGTTGCATCACCACACCCACCTGAATGTGTGTGGTCAGGTGGATAATTTTGCTTTGGAAAAAGAGCACATGCAATGACACTCCATGTGTTAGGCCATGGTCAGAAAGCCTAGGAACATGTTAGAATGCATCTACCACATGGAATGGAGCCCAAGTGTGGCAGAGAGGTTGCATCACCACACCCACCTGAGTGTGTGTGGTCGTGTGGATCATTATGGTTTTGTAAAGAACACATGCAATGCACTCCATGTTTCAGGCCATGGTTAGAAATCCCAGGAACATATTGGAATGTAGCTGTCACATGCAATGGAACACCCGTGTGGTAGAGAGGTTGCATCACCACACCCACATGAGTGTGTTTGGACATGTGGATCATTGTCGTTTGGAAAAGAACACAATGACACTCCATGTGTCACGCCAAAGTTAGAAAGCCCAGAAACATGTTGGAAAGCATCTTTTACATGCAATGGAGCACTAGTGTGGCAGAAAGTTTGCATCATGACACCTACGTGAGTGTGTGTGGTCATGTGGATTATTGTGGTTTGGAGTAAACACATGCAATGAAACTTCATGTGTCAGGCCATGTTCATAAAGCCTAGGAACATATTGGAATGCAGCTGGCACATGCAACACAACACAAGTGTGGTAGGGAGGATGCATCACCACACCCACCTAAGTGTGTGCAATCATGTGGATCATTGTGGTTTGTAAGAGAAAACATGCAATGACACTCCATGTGTTAGGCCTTGGTCAGAAATCCCATTACCACGTTGGAATGCAGCTGCCACATGCAATGGAACAACAGTGTGGCTGAGAGGTTGCATCACCACACCCACCTGAGTGTGTGTGGTCTTTTGGATCATTTTGATTTGGAAAAGAACACATGCAATGAAACTCCATGTGTTAGGCCATGGTCAGAAAGCCCAGGAACATGTTGGATTGCAGCTACCACATGCAATGGAGCACTAGTGTGGAAAAGAGGTTGCATCACCACACCCACCTGAGTGTGTGTGGTCTTTTGGATCATTTTTATTTGGAAAAGAACACATGAAATAATACTACATGTGTCATTCCATGCCCAAAAAGCATAAGAAGATGTTGGAATGCAGCTGCCACATGCAATGGAACACCCATCTGGCGGAGAGGTTACATCACCACACCCACCTGAGTGTGTTTGGTCATGTGGATCATGGTGGTTTGCAAAAGAACACATGCAATGAAACTCCATGTGTCATGCCATGGTCATAAAGCCAATGAACATGTTGGAATGCAGCTTCCGCATGCAATGGAGCACCAGTGTGGCAGAGATGTTGCATCACGACACCCACCTGAGTGTGTGTGGTCATGTGGATCATCGTGGTTTGGAAAAACACATGCAATGAAACTCCATGTGTCAGGCCATGGTCACAAAGCCTAGGAACATGTTGGAATGCAACTGTCACATGCAATGGAGCACCCGTGTGGCAGAGAGGTTGCATCAGCACACCCACCTGAGTGTGTGTGGTCATCAAGATCATTGTGGTTTGGAAAAGAACACATGCAATGAAACTCCATGTGTCAGGCCATTTCAGAAAGCCTAGGAACATGTTGGAATGTAGCTGCCACATGCAATGGAGAACTAGTGTGGCAGAGATGTTGCATCGGCAGACCCACCTAAGTGTGTGTGGTCATGTGGATTATTGTGGTTTGGAACAGAACACATGCAATGACACTCCATCTATCAGTCCATGGTCGAAAAGCATAGAAACATGTTGGAATGCAACTTCCGCATGCAATGGAACACCAGTGTGGCAGATATGTTGCATCAACACACCCACCTGAGTGTGTGTGGTCATGTGGATCATCGTGGTTTGGAAAAACACATGCAATGAAACTCCATGTGTCAGGCCATGGTCACAAATCCTAGGAACATGTTGGAATGCAGCTATCACATGCAATGGAGCACCGGTGTGGTAGAGAGGTTACATCAGCACACCCACCTGAGTGTGTGTGGTCATCTGGATCATGGTTGTTTGGAAAAGAACACATGCAATGACACTCCATGTGCCAGGTCATGGTCAAAAAGCCTAGGAACATGTTGGAATGTAGATGCCACATGCAATGGAGCACCAGTGTGGCAGAGACGTTGCATCACCACACCCACCTGAGTGTGTTGGGTCATGTGGATAATTTTGGTTTGGAAAAAGAGCACATGGAATGACACTCCATGTGTCAGGCCATGGTCAGAAAGCCTAGGAACATGTTGGAATGCAGCTTCCACATGCATTGGAGCACTAGTGTGGAAGAGAGGTTGAATCACCACACCCACCTAAGTTTGTGTGGTCATGTGGATCATTGTGCTTTGGTAAAAACACATGCAATGACACTCCATGTGTCAGGCCATGGTCACAAAGCCTAGGAACATGTTGGAATGCAGCTGCCACATGCAATCGAGTACTAGTGTGGCAGAGAGGTTGCATCACCACACCCACCTGAGTGTGTGTGGTCTTTTGGATAATTTTTATTTGGGAAAGAACACATGAAATAACACTACATGTGTCATTCCATGCCCAGAAATCCCAAGAACATGTTGGAATGCAGCTGCCACATGCAATGGAACACCAGTGTGGCAGAGAGGTTGCATCACCACACCCACCTGAGTGTGTGTGGTCATGTGGATTCTTGTGGTTTGGAAAAGAACACACGCAATGATACTCCATGTGTCAAGCCATGGTCAGAAAGCCGAGAAACATGTTGGAATGCAGCTTCCGCATGCAATGGAGCACCAGTGTGGCAGAGATGTTGCATCAGCACACCCACCTGAGTGTGTGTGATCATGTGGATCATCGTGGTTTGGAAAAACACATGCAATGAAACTCCATGTGTCAGGCCATGGTCACAAAGCCTAGGAACATGTTGGAATGCAGCTGTCACATGCAATGGAGCACCAGTGTGGTAGAGAGGTTACATCAGCACACCCACCTGAGTGTGTGTGGTCATCTGGATCATTGTGGTTTGGAAAAGAACACATGCATTCACACTCCATGTGCTAGGCCATGGTCAGAAAGCCTAGGAACATGTTGGAATGTAGCTACCACATGCAATGGAGCACCAGTGTGGAAGAGAGGTTGCATCACCACACCCACCTGAATGTGTGTGGTCAGGTGGATAATTTTGCTTTGGAAAAAGAGCACATGCAATGACACTCCATGTGTTAGGCCATGGTCAGAAAGCCTAGGAACATGTTAGAATGCATCTACCACATGGAATGGAGCCCAAGTGTGGCAGAGAGGTTGCATCACCACACCCACCTGAGTGTGTGTGGTCGTGTGGATCATTATGGTTTTGTAAAGAACACATGCAATGCACTCCATGTTTCAGGCCATGGTTAGAAATCCCAGGAACATATTGGAATGTAGCTGTCACATGCAATGGAACACCCGTGTGGTAGAGAGGTTGCATCACCACACCCACATGAGTGTGTTTGGACATGTGGATCATTGTCGTTTGGAAAAGAACACAATGACACTCCATGTGTCACGCCAAAGTTAGAAAGCCCAGAAACATGTTGGAAAGCATCTTTTACATGCAATGGAGCACTAGTGTGGCAGAAAGTTTGCATCATGACACCTACGTGAGTGTGTGTGGTCATGTGGATTATTGTGGTTTGGAGTAAACACATGCAATGAAACTTAATGTGTCAGGCCATGGTCATAAAGCCTAGGAACATATTGGAATGCAGCTGGCACATGCAACACAACACAAGTGTGGTAGGGAGGATGCATCACCACACCCACCTAAGTGTGTGCAATCATGTGGATCATTGTGGTTTGTAAGAGAAAACATGCAATGACACTCCATGTGTTAGGCCTTGGTCAGAAATCCCATTACCACGTTGGAATGCAGCTGCCACATGCAATGGAACAACAGTGTGGCTGAGAGGTTGCATCACCACACCCACCTGAGTGTGTGTGGTCTTTTGGATCATTTTGATTTGGAAAAGAACACATGCAATGCAACTCCATGTGTTAGGCCATGGTCAGAAAGCCCAGGAACATGTTGGATTGCAGCTACCACATGCAATGGAGCACTAGTGTGGAAAAGAGGTTGCATCACCACACCCACCTGAGTGTGTGTGGTCTTTTGGATCATTTTTATTTGGAAAAGAACACATGAAATAATACTACATGTGTCATTCCATGCCCAAAAAGCATAAGAAGATGTTGGAATGCAGCTGCCACATGCAATGGAACACCCATCTGGCGGAGAGGTTACATCACCACACCCACCTGAGTGTGTTTGGTCATGTGGATCATGGTGGTTTGCAAAAGAACACATGCAATGAAACTCCATGTGTCATGCCATGGTCATAAAGCCAATGAACATGTTGGAATGCAGCTTCCGCATGCAATGGAGCACCAGTGTGGCAGAGATGTTGCATCACGACACCCACCTGAGTGTGTGTGGTCATGTGGATCATCGTGGTTTGGAAAAACACATGCAATGAAACTCCATGTGTCAGGCCATGGTCACAAAGCCTAGGAACATGTTGGAATGCAACTGTCACATGCAATGGAGCACCCGTGTGGCAGAGAGGTTGCATCAGCACACCCACCTGAGTGTGTGTGGTCATCAAGATCATTGTGGTTTGGAAAAGAACACATGCAATGAAACTCCATGTGTCAGGCCATTTCAGAAAGCCTAGGAACATGTTGGAATGTAGCTGCCACATGCAATGGAGAACTAGTGTGGCAGAGATGTTGCATCGGCAGACCCACCTAAGTGTGTGTGGTCATGTGGATTATTGTGGTTTGGAACAGAACACATGCAATGACACTCCATCTATCAGTCCATGGTCGAAAAGCATAGAAACATGTTGGAATGCAACTTCCGCATGCAATGGAACACCAGTGTGGCAGATATGTTGCATCAACACACCCACCTGAGTGTGTGTGGTCATGTGGATCATCGTGGTTTGGAAAAACACATGCAATGAAACTCCATGTGTCAGGCCATGGTCACAAATCCTAGGAACATGTTGGAATGCAGCTATCACATGCAATGGAGCACCGGTGTGGTAGAGAGGTTACATCAGCACACCCACCTGAGTGTGTGTGGTCATCTGGATCATGGTTGTTTGGAAAAGAACACATGCAATGACACTCCATGTGCCAGGTCATGGTCAAAAAGCCTAGGAACATGTTGGAATGTAGATGCCACATGCAATGGAGCACCAATGTGGCAGAGACGTTGCATCACCACACCCACCTGAGTGTGTTGGGTCATGTGGATAATTTTGGTTTGGAAAAAGAGCACATGCAATGACACTCCATGTGTCAGGCCATGGTCAGAAAGCCTAGGAACATGTTGGAATATAGATGCCACATGAAATTGAGCACAAGTGTGGCAGAGAGGTTGCATCACCACACCTACCTGAGTGTGTGTGGTCATGTGGATCATTATGGTTTGGTAAAGAACACATGAAATGACAATCCATGTTTCAGGCCATGGTTAGAAATCCTAGGAACATGTTGGAATGTAGCTGCCACATGCAATGGAACACCCGTGTGGTAGAGAGGTTGCATCACCACACCCACCTGAGTGTGTTTGGTCATGTGGATCATTGTGGTCTGGAAAAGAACACAATGACACTCCATGTGTAACGCCAAAGATAGAAAGCCCATAAACATGTTGGAAAGCATCTTCCACATGCAATGGAGCACTAGTGTGGCAGAAAGGTTGCATCATGACACCTACCTGAGTGTGTGTGGTCATGTGGATCATTGTGGTTTGGAGTAAACACATGCAATCAAACTTCACGTGTCAGGCCATGGTCATAAAGCCTAGGAAAATATTGGAATGCAGCTGGCACATGCACCGCAACACCACTATGGTAGAGAGGATGCATCACCACACCCACCTAAGTGTGTGCGGTCATGTGGATCATTGGGGTTTGGAAGAGAACACATGCAATGACACTCCATGTGTTAGGGCATGGTCAGAAATCCCAGGACCATGTTGGAATGCAGCTGCCACATGTAATGCAACAGCAGTGTGGCTGAGAGGTTGCATCAGCACACCCACCTGAGTGTGTGTGGTCTTTTGGATCATTTTTATTTGGAAAAGAACACATGCAATGAAACTCCATGTGTTAGGCCATGGTCAAAAAGCCCGGGAACATGTTGGATTGCAGCTGCCACATGCAATCGAGCACTAGTGTGGAAGAGAGGTTGCATCACCATACCCACCTGAGTGTGTGTGGTCTTTTGGATCATTTTTATTTGGAAAAGAACACATGAAATAACACTACATGTGTCATTCCATGCCTAGAAAGCCTAATAACATGTTGGAATGCAACGGCCACATGCAATGGAACACCCATGTGGCAGAGAGGTTGCATCACCACAGCCACTTGAGTGTGTTTGGTCATGTAGATCATTGTGGTTTGGAAAAGGACACAATGACACTCCATGTGTCACACCATGGTTAGAAAGCCCAGAAACATGTTGGAAAGCATCTTCCACATGCAATGGAGCACTAGTGTGGCAGAAAGGTTGCATCATCACACCTACCTGAGTGTGTGTGGTCATGTAGATCATTGTGGTTTGCCATAAACACATGCAATGAAACTCCATGTGTCAGGCTGACATGGGTATACCATACAGGTACTCGAGCTTGGTATATACGGCCTGAATACGTAGAAGCCCACGGTGTCGCCAAGGCCCAAATGAAGAACTCGAGTAACCTATGGACTCTCGATTGCTTGAAGAACTAGAAGAAGCTAAAGATAGAAAGTTTAAAGGGGAAAACCCTAACATGTAACCGACTCGACCTGCTACCCGAGACCTAGCCTATCTATATAAAGGCTAGGAGGGGGTAGCGAGGAGGACACATGCAACCTTAGTTTCCACAACCCTCGCCAAATTGCACCTGTGCTCCATTGTAATCCTCGATTCCTTTGATAATTCCACGAGTAGACAAGGAGGAGTAGGGACCTCTACGAGGCCTGAACCTGGGTAAATCTTTGAGTCCCCTGTGTGCTTGTTTGCTAGCCGATAGATCTCTCCAGCGGTCCCTCCTTCTCCAAAACCCAAGTCCATAACAATGGGCATTGATGAGTTAAACCCTCATCAATTGGCGCCGTCTGTGGGAAGTGGGAGTGCTGATGTTGCGGCTTCTTCAGCCCCATCAACCGCGATCTACAACTCCGCAACAGCGGAGATTCGCCAGCTCTTCGGCGTGTTCGACTTCACCGTCCACAGGCCGGCCGCTCGCGTAGCTTTCGAGTCCGTGGGCGACAGAATAAGCCTGGCAATCGGGAGCTTCCGCTTCCAAGTTGGTCAGATGGGCATGCTTCGCATGCCTGATCAGCCGACAGTGCCGTCGATTGCTCCAGCATCATGGTTCCCTCCATCGATCGGCACCCTTAGTGAGCTCAACGCCCCGGCAACAATCGAGAACACAGTCAGCGACAGTAGTCGTGACTCCGATCTGAGCGATCTAGCAATTGAAGATGGAGCCTACGGCTCCGGATCTGAGAGCTGCGGGAGCAGCAGCTTCCCCAATCACTTCATGTGCGCCGTCATCAACACAGGCGACACCTCCGCCAACCGCGACAACACGGGCAATCGCGGTAACGAAACCGACCCGCCTAACGGTGGCAACAGCGGCAATGGCGGCAACGGTTGCATCGGTGGCAATCGCACACCCGTCAACAATGGACGAGCAATCGAACCTCCAACGATAACAAACGAGCAAACTGGTGAACGCGTCGCCATCAGGCTCAACGAGCAAGAATGGGCTCGCTGTCGCGAGGCCTTACGAGGCAACCCTCTACCCTTCGGATCTCTGCAAGAACTGCTAATGGGCTACCACTGGCTCCTGAAGGATGAATTAAAGCGCCAAGTGCAAACTATCGCGCAACTCGAGGCACGCAAAAAGTCGGCGGACGAGTCGAGGCTTCGACGTGCTGGGCTCTCCTCTCACAGAGGATCCTCCTCAAAGGGCAACGAGTACCTCGCAAACAAGAGGCGGTCTCGGATGGCCCATCTCACTGAGCAAGAACACATAGAAGCTGCAAAGGTCCTTGACTTCAGCTCTATGACAGCCGATACACGTGGCAACGTGGTCCCCAAGACGCCGCAGGCCGCGGTGACAGCAGCCACCATGTACCTCCTCAACAACCAGCCACCAGCTGGAGATCCCCGAGCCGCCATGCACCGATCTACGATCGCGGGCTTGGGACTAATCGAGGCTGCTCTCGATAAGGAGCCAACACCAGAGCCGAAAAAAGGCAAAGCGCTAGCAAAGCGCTACTCCTCGCCCTCATCCAGCAACGATAGTCACGACCTGTCTCGACGCCGCCGCTCATGGCGACATGATCACGACTATGATGCGCTCGATGACCTCACACATCGCAAGATCGACAAATCAAGGGCACAACGTGCTCGGTCGAGTGACTCGGAAGAGGAAGATGTGGAGCTCTGCGGCGCCAGATGCTTCAGCAGGTCCATCAGGCAAAAGCGAATGCGTAAAGGGTTTAAACTCCCATCGGATAACCCGAAGTTTGACGGCCTACAAGACCCGAAGATCTGGCTGGAGGACCACGTCTCCTTCGTTAGGCTCCACGGCGGCAGTCGAAGCACGACCATGCAATGCTTATAGCTACACTTGCAAGGCGCCGCCCGAGCATGGCTCAACAACCTCCCACGCGGATCCATTCGCAGTTGGGATGAGCTGGTTTATAGCTTCGTGCGCAACTTCAAGGGCATGTACAAGCGTCCTACATCAATCGAAGAGCTGAGATGCTGGCAGCAAAGATCGAGCGAATCGCTACGCTCCTACATCCAAGGGTGGTCCATCATCAAGAACTCCGTAGAGAACATCTCGGAGGATCGCGCGATTGACGCATTCAACGACGGTGTCTGCCGCATAGAACTCAGGGAGGAGCTGGGGCACTCAAAGCCCAAGACCATCGACCACCTGATGGAAATCGCGAATCGGTGGGCCGATGGAGAAGATTCGGTGAAAAATCGTGTGCACTCTGACGAGGAGGCAGAACTTGAGCATAGACGCGACCGCCGAGGCAAACGCCCCATGCGCATCTACGATGACCGCGACGACGTCAATATGGTCGCAGCTGGCTACACCGACAGACGCGACGATAACCGCAACAACGGATACCACAGCGGTGGATACCGCGAATCCGGGAAAACCATGCAAGTGTGGCAACGCCGCAATCGTGATGAGGCACCCGCGACATCCATTGAAGACAAACTGTCCGGGCCATGAACGGTGCACTTCTACATCGACAAACATGATGGAAAGAAGAAGTCCAGCCACCTCCTCAAGGACTGCCGCGAGATCCTGAAACTGCATGAGGGATTGGTTCGGATGAATCGCAACGCAGTCGAAAGAGGCTACGGAGTCACTCCAGGTGCCGTCGCACACGGCGCTCTGCCACCACCGCCTGGAATACCCCCAAACGCAGCTGCGCCGGACCAACACCAGGGAGGCGAACCATACCCACAAGCCATGGGTACCATGATGATCCAAAAAGGACGCCCCTCTAACATGGTGTAGAAGGCCATCACTCGCCAAGTCAACTTTGCCACAAACTCGCCACCATCTACCACTGATGTAACACCCTCGAATCGGCCCTATGCAAGTTTTAGCGATTCCCGCCAAACCCACATAGAAACGATTCAAAGATGCCCACAAGGCACTTGCGTGCGGGTGGAAAACGAAGTAATACCATTACACATTAGTCCACGATGGAACCCACATAACATATATATACAACAACAACTCCATGAGTCAAGAATACAGATATACAATACAAAAATCCAAATCACCATGAAAACGATACAACATCCGAGTATGGATAAGATGCAAATGGGGCTAAGAGCCCTGAGGAATAACCAATGGCGTCCATAACCCGGCCCAGGCCAAGTCGGAAGGGTAACCCTGCTAATGACATTGAACTTATTCCTATTAAAACAAAAAGGGTGCCGACAACGGGCAAAGGAAAAAGAGGAGCGGTCAGTACTGAGGCCAGTACACGGCGAGGCTAGAATTCGGCGGTCCTCCCCTACATAGGTATGGTGGACTGAAGCGGAAACGCAGCAGCACTAAACAACCTATAGAGACTTAGTAAACTGGCAGCTATTAGAGAGGGATAAGAAAGACCAATTCAGATCCAACCTGATACTAACACCAATCATACCCATCCTAGTATTCCCCCTCGAGACCAAACGAGGAAGTCAAACCGAAGAACTCACACAGTTGGTAGTTTTATTCATTCCATTATAGTTGCATCACTTACTAGTCAGACATAGATAGCATGAGTCATCCCAAAACCAGCAGTTGTTGGCACTTTTATTTACTCACTCCGTTGTAGTATAGCTGATTACTAGTCATTACAAAGTCAAATTTATAACACTACTTTAGTTATATTTGTCTATGATTGAGATACTGTGCTCCAAGTTATCCATAACCGTGGACACAACTTTCAGAAAGATTTACCCTGCAGGGGTGCACAAATAACAACACACGCACGATCAACCTCAGAAAAACCAAATAAAAACCAACGACGCTTTCACGACAAAGCAATCACAGGATTCATAAATCATTTTAGGGGGCCACCCCACTAAGCTACCCGCAACGAAGTTGGCCGGCTCCGAGACGGACCCAGGGTTTGTGTCAATGGCTGTAAACGACTTGGAACCTGAAAGTGTGACTAGGCTTGTCGATACCGCGAAAACATTCCACGTTCCAAAATAGTACAGGTGCTCCACGCACAATCGTAAATAAAGCATGGCATAAGTACAAGATAGTAATAAAGCGCCAAACTACTTTGTGGTCCCAAGAAATAAGAAATCAATCAAGCTCTAGCTAAGGGGATTCATGGTCCCACATGCGCATGGTGCGATAGTCAAGGAACAGGTATCAAGTACTCGGGGCCTACGGGACACAAGTGAGCGGTTAAAAACCAAATATTTGCTATTGCCCACCGATGCCTCTGCATTAGTTATAACTATTCCCAGCATTTTAATCAAGTTGTATTTAAAGTCATGATCCTCTCCACCGTAAAGCATCTCCACCATTTAGCATGTGCCAACCTCCCAAAAATGGTGGAACAACAACGACGTGAAGCAGCACTTCAGTAAGCAACTACGACACGCAAGGCCGACTATCTATCAAACAATAGGCAATAGGATGTGTCCAAGGCAATATAGAGGCTGCACGTAATATAAATGGTGCACAGAAACTAAAACATCGCAACACGAATAGCAATAGATCAACAGGAGGAAGTAAAGACTATAAATGTAAAATAGGTAGAAAGGGGGATATTGCTCGCCTGGTAAACACTTCCGAAGATACATATCTGAAGAACTTGTCTATACTCGCATCAACTCATCGGCCTAATCCGCGAAGAAGCAAAGCACTAAAGAAATACTGGATGCACTATTTAATAATAGGGCAGAAGATCCGGCATGATTATGATATGATGCATGGCATGTCAAAGATATGGTGCAACTAGGCAATATTAAGCGGAACCAGGGTCCCGACGATTAATTAAGAGGTTCATGTTGTTTAGCTACCCCGCAATTTAATTGTTGGCTTAACAAGTCAAAACATGTCTTCGATTCGCTACACAAATTTAAATGGAGTCAATATAAGACTAGGATTGTCCGCATATAGTCTCCATATTTAATTTAGGTGAATAGTCTAAATACCCCCAAACAACCACAATATGTATGCGAGTATGAATGATTTAATATGCAACAACTATATATAGCATTTATAAAATAGGGATATAGGATCGGGGTCACACATAGGGTTCGGCGATCTTGGTGTTCACCGGGGTCCATGGGGTTCGGTCTTGGCGGGATCGGTCTTCGGACTCAGGGAACGGGGCTCCAGGATTCGTGAGGAGATCTTGGCATCCAGGGTCTTGGCGTCTTCGGATACTGGGTCGGAGAGCTTGGTGGTCTTCGGGGTTCGGAACCGCGGTCTCGATGTTCCATGAAGGAGCCCCTGGTATCCTTCATTGGTGTCCCGAGTGGTTGACCTCGAGCATCTTGCAACAAGTACCACGCAATCAACACTGCACCACATGTATCTGTCTTCCATCGGATCTTCACCGTACCAAATTGCCAACTCTGATCAAAACCACATAGGACATACACAACCTCTACACAACAGGAACCAACATAGGCACCGTGTACCAACACGACACAAGGCGATGTAGGCTCAGGGCTACATCGGTCGATGGAGGGCTTCGGGTGGCGATGCGGGCATGAGGGGTCGCTGAAGGGGCAGAGGAACACGCAGCGGCGATGCTCGCGGTAGCACTGTACGAGTTCGACACGCATGTGGGGAGGCGAGGCGTCGTTGCGGCAGGGAGACGCGGGCAAGGTCGACGAACTCCTTGGGGTGCGCACGATGGCGCTGATGTCGGGCGGAACAGGATGAACCGTGGCGGCCGTCGGACGCGGCCGGAGGAGGACGCAGGGGTAGACACGCGGAGCTGGCTTGGGCCAGAGGAGGTCCGCGACCGGGAAGGGGGAGGCCGGTCGCAGGGAACTCGAGGTGCCACAAATGGCGGCGACACGACCTTGGTAGCTGGCGGCCGAAGAGGAGGTCCGCGACCGCTGGGGCAGGGATGCGAGGGCCGGGAGGAGGGCGGCGGCGCATTCATGGCATGGGAGGCGGGCAGTAGGCGCAGGGACGCGGGGAGCTCGAGGACGGCGCGAGGAGAGAGGGCGATCGGGGAAGGACGACGGGCTCAGAGAGGAAGCGGGGCCGGCGAGCGGCGGAGGATCCGCTTGAGGAGAGAGGCGGCGGGGGCCTTGACGCGATGGGGAGGTTGCGTGCAGGAAAAAGACAAGGTTGGGGAACGCGAGGAAGTGGTGGGGCCAGGGAACGGGGACAGGGAGAGGGACGTGTCGGGGTGGACGTGTGCACTGTGTCGGTCTGGGTGGTAGGCGTGATGTGCACCAGGGTGTGGTGTGCTACGCACACAGTGCGTGTGACTGCTGAGTGGCGGCGGGGTGGAGGGGTGTATGCGACAGGGTGGTGGTGGCTCGGGTAGGACTAGGATTTGGTTGGTGGGGTAGTAGGCTGCTGGATGCTGGGCTTTGGGGCTGGCGGCTGGCGCCCCCCCCCCACTAACATATTATAAGTTTTATTGATTTTTTTAAAAGACTTTTGTATTTAGTTGTTATACAAATAAAAGATCTGGAAAGAACCTGGGTTTTGATTTGAAATAAAGGTGGGGGATATTTAGAAAACAAAGATAGACTTTTAAAAATAGTTTTAGGCAAACAAATACAGGATGACATGACGATGCTCAAATGCAATGTGGCATGATGACATGAGCATGCGGTCATGATGATGCACAAGGGCAAAACACAACGATTTTCTAGTAGTGGTTTTAGCGGGGTGCTACAATTCGACACCACTAACAATGGATCTCGCCCTCGAGATCCGCCTCATGGTACGGGGGAAGAAGGCTGATGATCGGATTCTTCTTGCGCTGTGTAGATCCTCGCGACACCACTAACAAAGATTATTGCTCCATCTTGAAATTGTCGACACCACGAACAAGAGGTCATTGCTCATGATAATCGAGAGAACACTCCGGAGGACAAAGGACGAAGATAAAGGTATCAAAAGATAAGGCCACCTTTAACTTCCGTGGAAGGAGTAAAAATTGCAATATAATCCACTTCAATGTACGGGAGCAAATACAATGAGTAGTCGGCATGGGGGCCAATCCATCACGCACCCAAACCATTACTCCGCACACTTAGTAGAAAATCGTGCGACCCATTCTCGGAATTCAGACTGAAGATATCGACAAACGAGGTTCAAAAACAGGGGAGTGATGCAGATTCTTCATCGGATCTGATGTAGAGGATGTTGCCGCGTTGGAACACACCGGAAGATACAAAGAAAGATTTCAGTGGATTTTGATCCACCGAAAGGTACAACAGATGAAGGTTACCCAGATAGCATGAAGGCCGGATCTGGAAACACCGTTAAAAGAGGAAGGAACATAAACCCTGAAGGTACGACGGAAACCGAACCATGAGAAATCCTGGACTTGACTAAAAGATAAGATTAATATCAAAACACGTAGAGGTAAGAGGAGAATAGCATAAGGGGTAAGGAGTAAAAACAGACCTAATTAGATCTATCCAACCGATTTTGCAAAATAGATTTGACACTCTACATTGGCCGTTAGCTAGGTTATCCTTCAGGCTGTACTAGTGGGGTATCACAACTTCTGAGCTCTGATACCACTTTGTAACACCCTCGAATCGGCCCTATGCAAGTTTTAGCAGTTCCCGCCAAACCCGCATAGAAACGATTCAAAGATGCCCACCAGGCACTTGGGTGCGGGTGGAAAACAAAGTAATACCATTACACATTAGTCCACGATGGAACCCACAGAACATATATATACAACAACGACTCCATGAGTCAAGAATAATGATATACAATACAAAAATCCAAATCACCTTGAAAACAATACAACATCCGAGTACGGATAAGATGCAAATGGGGCTAATAGCCCTGAGGAATAACCAATGGCGTCCATAACCCTGCCCAGGCCAAGCCGGAAGGGTAACCCTGCTAACGACATCGAACGTATACATGTTAAAACAAAAGCGGTGCCGACAAAGGGAAAAGGAAAAAGAGGAGCGGCCAGTACTGAGGCCAGTACACGGCGAGGCTAGAATTTGACGGTCCTCGCCTACATATGTATGGTGGACTGAAGCGGCAGCGCAGCAACACTAAACAACCTATAGAGACTTAGTAAACTGGCGGCTATTAGAGAGGGATAAGAAAGACCTATTTAGATCCAACATGATACTAACACCAATCATACCCATCCTAGTATTCCCCCTCGAGACCAAACGAGGAAGTCAAACCGAGGAACTCACACAGTTGGTAGTTTTGTTCGTTCCATTATAGTTGCAGCACTTACTAGTCAGACATAGATAGCATGAGTCATCCCAAAACCAGCAGTTGTTGGAACTTTTATTTACTCACTCCGTTGTAGTATAGCTGATTACTAGTCATTCCAAAGTCAAATTTATAACACTACTTTAGTTATAGTTGTCTATGATCGAGATACTATGCTCCAAGTCGTCCATAACTGCGGACACGGCTTTCAGAAAGATTTACCCTGCAGGGGTGCACAAATAACAACACACGCACGATCAACCTCAGAAAAACCAAATAAAAACCAACGACGCTTTCACGACAAAGCAATCACAGGATTCATAAATCATTTTAGGGGGCCACCCCACTAAGCTACCCGCAACGAAGTTGGCCGGCTCCGAGACGGACCCAGGGTTTGTGTCAATGGCTGTAAACGACTTGGAACCTGAAAGTGTGACTAGGCTTGTCGATACCGCGAAAACATTCCACGTTCCAAAATAGTACAGGTGCTCCACGCACAATCGTAAATAAAGCAGTAAAGCATGGCATAAGTGCAGGATAGTAATAAAGCCCCAAACTACTTTGTGGCCGCAAGAAGTAAGAAATGAATCAAGGTCTGGCTAAGGGGATTCATGGTCCCACATGCGGATAGTGCGATAGTCAAGGAACAATTATCAAGTACTCAGGGCCTACGGGACACAAGTGAGCGGTTAAAAACCAAATATTTGCTCGTGCCCACCGATGCCTCTGCATTAGTTATAACTATTCCTAGCATTTTAATCAAGTTGTATTTAAAGTCATGATCCTCTCCACCGTAAAGCATCTCCACCATTTAGCATGTGCCAACCTCCCAACAACGGTGGAACAACAACGACAAGAAGCAACACTTGAGCAAGCAACTACGACACGCAAGGCCGACTATCTATCAAACGAAAGGCAATAGGATGTATCCAAGGCAATATAGAGGCTGCATGTAATATAAATGGTGCACGGAAACTAAAGCATCGCAACACGGATAGCAATAGATCAACAGGAGGAAGTAAAGACTATAAATGTAAAATAGGTAGAAAGGTGGAGATTGCTCGCCTAGGAAACACTGCCGAAGATACATATCTGAAGAACTTCTCGATACTCACATCAACTCATCGGCCTAATCCGCGAAGAAGAAAAGCACTAAAGAAACACCGGATGCTCTATTTAATAATACGGCAGAAGATCCGGCATGATTATGATATGATGCATGGCATGTCAAAGATATGGTGCAACTAGGCAATATTAAGCGGAACCAGGGTCGCGACGATTAATTAAGAGGTTCATGTTGTTTAGATACCCCGCAATTTAATTGTTGGCTTAACAAGGCAAAACATAGCTTCGATTCGCTACACAAATTTAAATGGAGTCAATATAAGACTAGAATAGTCTGCATATAGTCTCCATATTTAATTTAGGTGAATAGTCTAAACACCCCCAAACAACCACAATATGTATGCGAGCATGAATGATTTAATATGCAACAACTATATATAGCATTTATAAAATTGGGATATAGGATCGGGGGCATACATAGGGTTCGGCGATCTTGTTGTTCACCGGGGTCGATGGGGTTCAGTCTTGGCGGGATCGGTCTTCGGACTCCGGGAACAGGCTCCAGGATCCGTGAGGAGATCTTGGCATCCAGGGTCTCGGCGTCTTCGGATACTGGGTCGGAGAGCTCGGTGGTCTTCGTGGTTCGGAACCGGGATCTCTATGTTACATGAAGGAGCCCCTGGTATCCTTCATCGGTGTCCCGGGTGGTTGACCTCGAGCATCCTGCAACAAGTACCACACAATCAACACTGCACCACATGTATCTGTCTTCCATCGGATCTTCACCGTACCAAATTGCCAACTCTGATCAAAACCACATAGGACATACACAACCTCTACACAACAGGAACCAACATAGGCACCGTGTACCAACACGACACAAGGCGATGTAGGATCGGGGCTGCAGCGGTCGATGGAGGGCTTCGGGTGGCGATGTGGGTGTGAGGGGTCGCTGCTGGGGTAGAGGAGCACGCAGCGGCGGTGCTCGCGGTAGCACCGGATGAGGTCGACACGCGCGTGGGGAGGCGAGGTGTTGTTGCGGCAGGGAGACGCAGGCAAGGTCGATGAAGTCCTTGGGGTACGCACGATGGCGCTGATGTCGGGCAGAACGGGACGAAAGTGGCGGCCGTCGGACACGGCCAGAGGAGGACGCGGGGGCAGACACGCGGAGATGGCTTGGGCCAAAGGAGGTCGGCGACCGGGAAGGGGGAGGCCGGTCACAGGGAACTCGAGGCGCCATAGATGGCGGCGACACGACCTTGGTAGCTGGCGGCCGGAGAGGAGGTCGGCGACCGCTGGGCAGGGACGCGAGGGCCAGGAGGAGGGCGGCGGCGCGTTGACGGCACGGGAGGCGGGCAACAGGCGCAGGGACACGGGGAGCTCAAGGAAGGCGCAAGGAGAGAGGGCGATCGGGGAAGGACGACGGGCTCAGAGAGGAAGCGGGGCCAGCGAGCAGCGGAGGATCCGCTTGAGGAGAGAGGTGTTGGGGGCCTTGACGTGATAGGGAGGTTGCGTGCAAGAAAAGACAAGGTTGGGGAACGCGAGGAAGTGGTGGGGCTAGGGAACGGGGACATGGAGAGGGACGTGTCGGGGTGGGCATGTGCACTGTGTCGGTCTGGGTGGTAGGCGTGATGTGCACCAGGGTGTGGTGTGCTACACGCAGAGTGCGTGTGACTGCTTAGTGGCCGCGGGGTGGAGGGGTGTATGCGACAGGGTGGTGGCGGCTAGGGTAGGACTAGGGTTTGGTTGGTGGGGTAGTAGGCTGGTGGCTGCTGGGCTTTGGGCCTGGTGGCTTGCGGGCCCCCCTAAAATATTATAAGTTTTATTGATTTATTTAAAAGACTTTTGTATTTAGTTTTTACACATATAAAAGATCTGGAAATGCGGGCAAACAAATGCAGGATGACATGACGATGCTCAAATGCAATGTGGCATGATGACATGAGAATGCGGTCATGATGATGCACAAGGGAAAAATACAGCGATTTTCTAGTAGTGGTTTTAGCGGGGTGCTACAACTGAGTACCTCAGCGGAAGCGACTCCTGCATCACCTTCGACAAAAGAGATCATCCGCCTCAAGTACCTCGTCTAGGCCATTGTCCCCTCATACTAGAGGCGCAAATCGGAGGTTTCGACATGAGTCGCGTCTTCATGGACGGCGGAAGCGGCATCAACCTTATATTTGCGAGTACCTTGCGAGCAATGAGGATCCCTCTGACTTGCCTAGAAGCCTCGGACACAACATTCCACGGCATTGTCCCAGGAAAAGGCGTATATCCCCTAGGCAAAATCAACCTCGACGTCATCTTCGGTGCGAGCGCATCGAATTTGAGGTCATCAACTAGCCCTCACAGTACCACTGCATCCTCGGACATGTCGCGTTTGCTAGGTTCATGGTAGTACCGCACTACGCCTACCTGCAGATGAAAATGCCAGGTCCCAATGGCGTCATCACAGTCAACGGGAGCTTTGAGAGATCCGACAGTTGCGACAGGTAATTCAACAGAATTTCCCAGTCCTTTGGCATGTAAGAAGAACTTGCGAGACTAAAGGAGTAGACAGACAACAGTCTGCCTCCCCTGAGCCGGCCATGTTCGCCTGATCTATCTTCCGACTCATCGGTGCACACAAAGAAAGTGCAGGTCCACCCATCGGATCCCGCCAAAACGACCTTCATCGCCAACAACTTGAGTCCCGCATAGGAACTCGCGCTCGTCGAATTCCTCCGTGAGCACTGGGAAATTTTCGCCTGGTGTCCAGCGGACATGCCAGAAGTTACCAGGGAATTCACCGAGCACGCACTCAACGTCAACCCAGACGCAAGGCCAGTCAAGGAAACGATCCGGCGATTATCGGAGCCACGAGCAAAGGCAGTCGGAATGGAGATCAACAGACTCCTCGACGCCAAATTCATACGCGAGATCAAGGAAAGCACTTGGCTCGCCAACATAGTGCTAGTACCAAAAAAGGACACGGATATCTTGCGGATGTGCGTGGACTTCACCTCTCTAAATAAGCACTATCCAAAGGATCACTTCCCGCTACCACGAATTGACCAGATCATCGACTCCACCGTGGGATGCGAGCGCCTCTGCTTCCTTGACGCCTACTCATGCTATAATCATATTCGAATGAAGGAGGAAGATCAAGAAAAAACAACATTTACAACGCCCTTCGGTGTGTTCTGCTACCACACAATGCCTTTTGGGCTAAAAAACGTAGGAGCCACCTACCAGCGGTGCATGCAGGCTTGCCTCAAGGATCAACTTGGTCGCAACATTCAAGTCTATGTCGACGACATAGTAATCAAGATCAAGGAGGAAGCCTCTCTAATCGACGATTTACGTGAAACCTTTGCCAACCTCGACCGCTACCGGATCAAGCTCAATCCAGACAAATGCGCCTTTGGCGTACCATCTGGGCAACTACTCGGGTATCTCATCTCCGCGAGAGGAATCGAGGCAAACCCGAAGAAAATAAAAGCCATACTGGCCATTGAGAAGCCAAAAAATATAAGGGGCGTCCAATAGCTGGCTGGGCGAATCACGACCCTCAGTCGATTCATTAGTCGGATGGATGAAAAGGCACTGCCCTTCTACCAACTCCTCCGCAAAGCTGAAAAGTTCGAGTGGACCAATGAAGCGCAGGAAGCATTCGAAGACCTCAAGCGCCTGCTATCCACTTCGCCAGTATTGGTAACCCCACGAGAAAGGGAACCGTTGTTGCTGTATATCTCCGCCACCAACCAAGTGTTCAGCACTGTACTTGTGATCGAACGAGCCGAGAAAAACAAGGTCCACGGAGTACAGTGCACAGTCTACTACCTCAGCAAGGTCCTCACACCAGCAAAACAGCGGTACCCGCACTACCAAAAGCTGGTGTACGGCGTCTTCATGACCGCCCGGCGACTGCGCCACTACTTCCAGGAACACCCAATCGTGGTGGTCAATGACACCCCGCTGGGGCATATCCTCAATAACCCCGATGCCATGGGACGAGTCGCGCTTTGGGGAATCGAATTGTCTCCACGAGATATTACATATGAAAAGCGTGACGCAATCAAGTCGCAAGTTCTTCCTGACTTCCTCGTGCACTAGATGGAGAACCAGCTCCCCAAAAAACCAGATATGTCCTACTTCTGGACAATGCACTTCGATGGATCCAAGCGGAAGGACGGAGCAGGTGCAGGTGTCATACTGACATCGCCCCAAGGGGACAAGCTGAAGTACATCCTGCGAATGTAGTTTACCGCCTCCAACAACGAAGCTGAATACAAGGCCCTGCTACACGGGATGAGGATGGCAAAAGCCTGCGGCGCCAAAAGGCTCATTATATACGGCGACTCCAAGTTGGTCGTCAACCAAACAATGCATGAGTGCGACTCACTGAACAACAACATGATCGCCTACCACAACCTCTACGACATACTCGAAGGGGACTTCGACGACTGCGAGCTGCGACACGTAGGCCGCGAAAGCTATGAAGAGGCGGACGCACTCGCCAACATAGGCTCTACATGTGCCCCATACCACCTGGGGTATTTCTCGAGCGCATCTGCAAACGCTCCATCAAGCCAAATGCAGCAGAGAAGAAAACAAGCGCAGCAACAGACTCGGGGGCTACGCCACCCAATGAGCCAATGGCACTCGACGGCCTCGAGCTGGATATAGGACTCAAAGGACCAATGAGCGTCATGATGATCGAATCATCCTGGACTTAGCCATACATCACGTACCTCCTCAGCAAAAGTCTACCGGACGATCCGACTGATGCACGGCACATCGCACAGCGATCCAAGGCATTCCCTGTTATCAACGGCGAACTATACAAGCGCAACATCACAGGAGTACTACAGCGATGCGTCTCCATGGTCGATGGAAGAGCTGTTCGCCTCGATATCCATGAGGGAACCTGCGGACACCACACTGGAAGTCGCTCCCTCGTGGCCAAAGCTCTACGAGCTGGGTTCTACTGGCCTACGGCCATGCGCGACGCCAAGGATATCGTCTAGAAATGCAACGCGTGCCAGCGATTCATGGACAAGCCGCACACACCTGGCGCAGAGCTCCGGCCAATTCCATTGGCCTGGCCCTTCACGCAATGGGGACTCGACATTGTCGACAAACTCCCCAAGTCCTTGCGAGGAGGCTACGTCTACCTCCTGGTGGCAGTCGACAAGTTCACCAAGTGGATAGAGGCCAGTTCAGTGACCAATCAATCAGGGCACGGCGCGGTCAAGTTCTTCGAGTCCATCGTCTTCCGCTTCGGAGTGCCACCTAGCATCATCACAGACAATGGAACAAACTTCACATCCAAGGAGTTCCAAGAATTCTGCGAGAATCTGGGAATTAACATTAGCTACGCCTCGGTACCACATTCATAGGCCAACGGTCAGGTCGAAAAGGTGAACGGGCTCGTGTGTGGCGGCATCAAGAAGCAACTCCTCCGGCCACTTGATCAAGCCGCGGGTTGCTGGCCCGACGAACTACAATCATGTACTCTGGAGCCTACGCACAACTCCAAACAGTGCTACGGGCTACACCCCATTCTTTATGGTGCACGGGGCTGAAGCGTTGCTACCCGCCGATGTACGGTACAAAGCGCCGCGCATGGTCGCTTACAGCGAGCAGGAGTCATCCCTTGCACTCGAAGACTCCGTCGACCTCCTTGACAAGGCAAGGGAAATCGTTGTGGAAAGATCAACGATCTACCAGCAGAACCTGTGCAACTACCACAGTAGGAGGCTACGCCCCAGATCCTTCATCGAAGGCGACCTAGTCCTGCGACTGAAGCAGCAAGGACATCTCAAGCTCGAGTCCCCCTAGGAAGGGCCATACATGATTACATAAGTAAACCCAGGTGGCGCCTATCGCCTTCAAGATTTAGAGACAGGAGTCGCATACTCCAACCCCTGGAACGTCGCGCAGCTGCGATGCTTCTACCCTTAGTCGTTTTTACTTTTACATTGCAAAAGGCAACTCAGCCTAGGCTACTTAGCCACACATTGTACTTCGTATTGTCTCGCGAATAAATAAAGCTAAGTGTCCCAAAACTCCGTGTTCTCCTTTATTTTTTCGCAACTTATCCACTCGGGGGCCGCGCCACCCTATACACATATGTGCTACGAACTAAAAACGTGATATTCCTGAGTAGCTGGCACATCAATCGAAACCCTTGACACACAACAACCCAGTTGCAACGCATCTGACAGGTTGACAAGCGACTGAGATACGCGCATTGCTAGGCTAACGAAAAGGAATCGCATAGTGCCGCGCACTCGCAAAACATACTTGCTAAAAAAAGATCTTTTATACATCATCAACAATCAGTTATGCACATCATTACATACGAACTTTACAACACCGATACATTTATGTGCGGGATACAAACTAATCCACTACTACAACAAGAGAACGTTGGCCTGTTCCTCGAAGAAGTCGACGATCTCCTCTGCTGGGCGATCCACCGCCTGATAATGCGGCACCATATTCCAAGCAGAACCCGCTGGTGGCGCAAGTGGCCCAGCCGCAATTGCCACAATGTCTAGATCAGACCTATGCAGTTGTACCAGCGACAGAGCGGCCTTGGCACCAGCCACCAACTATTGCCTTACACACTCGTGAACCGCAGCCAAGTCTTCGAACTTGGCAAGTAGGGCCAGCAGGCCCAATGGGGCAACATCCAGCGGAAACATCGTCCGATAAATGTTCTTCAAGCATGACTGTGACTTCTTCAGAAAGTGCAGCACTCGCAAGACACGATCCTGCAGGGTCGCCAGCGTAATCGCACGATCGTGATCCACCCAGAAGTATCCACTCTCTTGAAGCAGCTCTTGAGTCAAGTCATGCATGCGAATGGCAATCCTATCCTTCTCCTCCTGCGGACGGCGTGCGCTGACAACTATACAAAGCAAAGACGGAAGTGTGAGGATAGCACACCATTGTGAGTGACTACAAGGAAAAGATAAGAGTAAGCAAACTAACACTTAAATTGGTTGCCTAGCTGCGCCATCTCCCCAAACAGATACTGTTCTCAGGCGGTGGCCTTCTCTGCCTTTGACTTCCACACATCCGCATTAGCGCAGAGCACGGGCAATTCGCGCTCCAACTGCTTCACACGATCACGCGGTCGCAAGAGCAGAGACAGCTCATCTACCCTCAAGCGCGGCGGTGCCAAAGTATCATCAAGGGGCGACGAATCCTGAGGTTCCCTCAAAGGATCACTTGATGTGCCCTACCACAAGCCAAGAAAGAAGCAATAAGAAGATCAAATCGACACACAGACAAAATATTCGAGTGCATTCAAGATTGGCAAAAGTATCAGCAGATACACTCGCCAAAAGGCATGATCTTGACAAAAGACATAAACTAATCAACTATTACAAAGCTACTGAGGAGCAACTGGCTTCTTCGACTTCGATGGCTTCAGGGGCCTCATCGAGTCCGTGGCGGTATCAGATGCCACTGACTTTCCGCCGACCCCTGATGCCGCAGCCTTTGCCACCTTCGTGGCCCGCTCCAGCTCCTCAGAGTACTTCGCAACTGTGTTAATCAGTTGCGGCCCATTCTTGCCACATGCAGTCGCGAAGGGAGCAAAGACTACCTCCTGGCCGTCCGTGCTAACGGGCATCGCCCTTGAAACCGCTGCAGGATCAACTTCGACTCTGTGGGCCTGCACCATGGCGAGTGATATTGGCGCGCCAGCCGCACAGAGCGAGTTCTTGAAACTTGCAGGATACCCCCGGCGAGAGACTCCACCAGCTCAGCCTTGGGCATCAATTCTTCCCGGAGGCGACTGAGCATGCCCTTGGCATTGGAGAGCATATCTTGAACGGCGGCACTGCGGTCCTCGACGACTGAAAGAGCACCCGCCAAGGCATCGTCGCGACGGAGGGCCTGAGAGTCGAAGCTCAAATTGCCAGCATCTATACTTAAACCCACACATGGACACGAAAGTCAGCGCCAGCGACAAAATTGAACAGAGAACGCTGATGATTTCCAAGCAAGGTACCTGAGAGGGCCTTGGCAATCGAGAAAAGCTGTTCTTCGAACAACTTCTCCCTGGCTGCGATGGAGGCACGCAGATCCTCTTCGCACTTTTGTTCCTCGTCACGCACCACGATTGCCTCATCGCGGCCCTTCACAGCTGCGGCGAGTGTCTTTTTCCATGGTGGCGGCGTTGCGCAGAAGGGCATTATGTTCAGCTACAAAACAAAAGGGATTGACTATCAGTCGACTACATAAAAACGATGCAGAAGAAGGAGAAGTGAAGAGCACTTACTTTCTACCACGCGATGGCGCGTCTCCAGCATTGCATGCGGGCAACCCATCGCAAGCACCTGCTCCGCCAAGTGAGCGGCTTCTTTCACAAGGAGCTATCGCAAAAGCAAAAATGACAAAGGATCAGCAGAAGCCATAGATAACATTGACTGCAACATCAAAAGAAGAAATACTACACTTACATGATCCTCCAATGACTCCGAAGTCGATTGGTGTGTAGTCATCCGGCCAACCATCCGATGTCATGCATAGAGCTAGAAGAGTTGTGCTAGGAGTGGGCCGCCAATGGAGGGGAAGGAGCATGCTCGACCTCTTTCTTGGCCCTTGAGGTTGCGAATCCTAATTCTTTCAAAAATTGGACGCCGCCAGAAGATGACGACGCCTAGTGACTGCAAGACAAAACCAACATCACGAAAAGGGCAAATCCAAAGAAGAACCAAAAAGGACAACTCGAATACTTACCAATCAAACTTATCAAAGTCAAAGGTTGGCTCCTCCGACTCGGACGAGGACTCCTTCGGCAGTCGCATCTTCTTGAGAGGAAGATGGCGCCACGGCACTCATAGAAAATGGCAGGGATTGGCGACTCCGTGCCAACGCCTGCACCTTCCGGCGTCGAAGGAGACGACGCATCGGAATCCTCGCTGCCCGAACGGTTGCGAGTATCTGGACTACCCGACTCGGGGGCTTCATCCTCCACATCAGATGGGACGGTCGACTCCGACTCGTTCATGAGCACAGCAGTAAGTTTCCCCCCAGTTATGAAACCAAGGTTTAATCGAACCAGTAGGAGCAAGGAAACACCCCAAAGGTGTTACTAGATGAGCTTTGGCAGGGCGCACTACCAGACCTGCACAACACAACCACAGAACTTTGTCCCCAACTTGCGATGAGGTTGTCAATCTCACCGTGTTTTGAGGAAAACTAAGGATTAAACGTATCGAATGGAAAGAAGTAAATGTTTGCAGAAAGTAAACACAAAGCAATAAAAGATTGTAGATTGTATGTAAACTAAAGGACCGGGATCCATAGTTCACTAGAGGTGGCTCTCCTTAAGATAGATAACATGCTGGGTGAACAAATTACAGCGGGGCAATTGACAAACACCGAGAGAGCAATACATGCATATACTAATCGTCTTGACTCCTTTGAGACTTGATTCGGCATTACAACAGAATACATAGACCGCCATCCAACTGCATCTATGACTAATAATCCACCTTCAGGTTATGATCCGAATCCCCTCCAGTATTAAGTTGCAAGCAATAGATTATTGCTTTACGAACTGTGTGTAAAGTAAACAATACGATTGTTCTATGAATAAAGGATTGTTGTTTTCTCCCTAGTAGCAACATCACATCTAGTACCTTAGATATTTCTGTCACTTCCCCAGATTACCAGAGGCATGACCCACTATCGAGCATAAATACTAACTCTTGGAGTTGCTAGCATCTACTTGGCCAAGATAGCTACTAACAACGGAAAGCATGCAAGATCTCAAATAACAGACACGATAGAATCAATAATCAATCTGAAATAGCATCTCAATATCCATCGAATCCCCGCAAACACAACATGTATGAATTACAAATAGATGATCTTGATCATGAACGAAGCTCACAAGATCTAAACATGAAAGCACAAAGGAGGAGAACCAGCCATCTAGCTACTACATGGATCCGTAGTCCAAGGATGAACTACTCACTCATCACACCGGAGGCTTGCATTGTGATGAAGAAGGCCTCTAGGGTGAATTCCCCTCTCCGGTAGGGTGCCGGGAAGAGCTTCAAATCCCTCCCGATCTATGGATGGAGATGACGGCGGCTACAGACTCTTTCGTGGATTTTCGATCGGGTACTTAGGGATTTTGACCCGAGGGCCATATATAGGCGGAAGGAGAGGCCGAGGGGGTGCCGGGAGCCACCACACCACCCCCTAGCGCGGTCCCAGCCTGGCCGCGCGGCCAGGTGGTGTGGTCGGCCCTGGCCCTTCTCCGTCTCGTATTCTGGCACTTGATCCCTTCCAGAAAAATAGGCACTTTGGCTTTTGTCCCGTCCAATTCCGAAAATATTCATTTTCTGACTTTCCTGGAACCAAAAACAGCAGAAAACAGGCAGCTGGCACTATGGCTCTTGTTAATAGGTTAGTCCAAGAAATCATATGAAAAGCACTCCAAAGTTGAAACAAAACACAAGAAAGTGGATAAAACCAAGCATGGAACATCAAAAATTATAGATACATTTGCAATGTATCAACATCCCCAAGCTTAACTCCTGCTCGTCCTCGAGTAGGTAAGTGATAAAAAGAAAGAATAATCTTTGAGGTGACATTCACCATCAAAGACTTGATCAAAGTATTTGCAAAACATTCAAAGCTGGGATCATAGTACTTCAATCATAACATGAAAGACAAAGTTCTAGCAATAAGCAAAGCAACTATGATGCAACATGAAAAGGCACAAACAAAAGATTCATGAATAACGATGCTTTGCAAGACGTTTGTTTGTCTCACATAAAGAAAACATAGCATAATAGTATTCCGCTTATCCCTCAATAGAGTAGCAAATATAAATGGATAGGACACCTTCAAAGTTCATAAGAGTGACTAGATACAATAGTTTCAAACAAGCAATAACAAGTTATGCATCAATCAACTAGTCTTGGGACAATGCACATAGAACTAAGAATGGCCACTATGCTCTCAAAGTAGGTGCATAAAGATAGAAGGTGGAGACTCAATATAATGGTGGAAGAAAGGCCTTTTGTAAAAGGAAGTAGGGATTCAAGTCTCATAAAGAGCTTCCAAAAATTATGGTACTTATAGCTTCCAGCTCTCATTGCCCCTAGCATAAGCATCTTGAAGTGATTAAGGTTAAAGAGAACAAACTATGGTGTACATGCTTGACGAAGTATAAGTCAGAAATCTCATGTCCCTTGTATACGAGGGCCGCTCCTCATGCTACTCAAGTTTAGTCATCGGTAAGTTCTTATCATCGTAAGTACATATGTACCATAGAGAACCGCCAACGGGGTGCCCCTTGCCCGATGATACGGAAGAATCCCCATATCAAAATGACAAGGCAAGCAGACAACCAGCATCTCAGCATTCTTCTTATTTACCAAGGGAATATGGTGCTTTTTTTTCTCTCTTTCCTCTTTTCATAGTATCTTTTTTTTCCTTTCTCTTTTTTTTTCTCAATATAGGACTCTTTTTTTCATAAGAAGAATGCTTCATAGACAGCTCATTATAGTTATGTTGCAGGTTTCCACCATGTCAGCATGGATTAGACTAGTGGCCAGGCGTTTCTCTAACACATATACATAACTCCATGGACTTACAAGCTCCCCTTTCATTTCACACCGACGACATCCATATACAAAAGAGCATGATATCAACTAGGTACAAGTACCAAGTGCAATGTTCAAAGCGTTCCCCATGAAAGCATGGTTCTGCTAATTCCCAACAAATAAGTGCAAGCATATACAACATAGAAGACACAATGGTTCAAGTTTATTAAGGGCAAGTAAAATAAAGCGTGTCATCAAGTTCGTGAGAGCTTTAATCACTAGTTTTCTCATAACAAGTGGAAGGTAAACAAAAGCATGAATATACTTGGAATAGCATAAGCTAGTAGGTAGGTATGGTGGACTCTTTGGAATAACTTGGTTTAGGGAGTTGGATGCATCAGTGGAACTCATACTTTGTTGTGGTGGCTATCAAAAGACTGGGAGCGACAAACTAAGAGAGCAATAATGGCCATAATCATGTAGAGCGACAAAACATCATTGATCAAAGCATAAAGTGATACTACAAGTTGAAAACTAAAGGATCATAAATGCTATGGTGACTTGAGATAGTCATAAAATGGTGTGAACATGTGCAAAGTCAACCCAAATAAAGCATCAAAGGAGAATACCACTATACTATGCTTTAATATGCTAAAACAACGCATTATTCATCCAAGGCACATTAAGTAATCTCAATTGTTTATAACAAGTCATCCTACAGCAAATAATACTAAGCATAAAGCGAAAACAATATCAAGCATGTCATGAAAAAGCATAGCCACAGTCAAGAACGAGCTCTTTTGACCACATAAGTATGAACTTTCCTACTCTTTTCCAAACCAAACAAAACTATTCGCAAACCAAAGGTATGAAAGAGGGGGTCCAACCAATTTATTCAGAAAACTAAGCAAACCAATCAAACTAAAAACCAAAACAAAAACAAAAAAGAAGACTCTCCAAGAAAAACACAATTGTGCATGAAACAACAAAAATGAAGCGTTTGGAAGAAACCTTGGATTTTTATTGATGAAGATTTGACGCTTGTACTTCTTGGATATTTCTCGGGGTGACACGTGTGGCATCCCCAAGCTTGAGATTTAGTCCATCCTTCATCTCATTACGCATTCCTTCCATACACTTGAAAATTCTCCTTCATACAAAACTTCACACAATCTCATTAGCAACATTAGTGCACTTAAGATAAATAAGTCTCAAGGTTCAGTTCTAAGACCAAATAAACTTCCATTAGAACACTAGCTACTTTAGCACTTCCCTCAAAAAGCTCAATTCCCCAAAAGAACTCAAGAAGGAACTAACAAGAAGCAAATGCAAAAAATGGCAGAAATCTATCAAAACAGACCAGCAGGTAAAGACGAATTTTTTCGAAGACCTTATGTTGCTCAAATCCAAGAGTGTTGAACTAACGAAAGTTCTATAACAACCTGTTTCTCAATCCGACATACAGAGCTCTCTCACAAATTTTTACGGTGAAGCACAAAAATCTGTTTCGGGACAGCAACTTTCCCAATCATTACTTCACTCTCATTAGAGGTTACTCTTGGCACAAAAAGCAAATAAAAAGGATAAGGAGAGGTTATTACCGAGGTAATAACTTCCAAGACTCATCTAAAACTTTTTGGTTATCTCCCAATAAGTACTTTTCATTAACACCTCTAAGTTAGGCATAAGAAGCAAAGAAAGAATCAAGTGTTCTCAAGTGAAGAAGCATTAAGACCAAATTTTGTTTTCATAGGAGAAGCAAAAGAAATACTTTCTCTCTTTTTAGGGAAGTATTCTATACCTTTCTTGAGTGGAAGTTGATATTTAATGGTGCCTTCTTTCATATCAATGATGGCACCAACAGTTCTAAGAAAAGGTCTTCCCAAAGTAATAGGACAAGAAGCATTGTATTCAACATCCAAAAATAGAAATCAACGAGGACATAGGAATCGTTAACCATAATAAGAAAATCATTAAGACTCCCCATGAGTTTATTTTTAGCATTAGCATCAAGTGGGACATTCGAATAACAATCTTCAAGAGGAGGCAAATCAAGCATATCATAAATCCTTCTAGGCATAATAGAGACACTACTATCAAGATCACACAAAGCTTTGAAATCAAAGTCATTCACTTTCATATTAATGATGGGTTCCCAACCATCCTCTTGTTTTATAGGAATAGAAGCTTTATGTTTCATCTTTTCTTCTTTAATCTTTATGAGAGCATCGCTAATGTGTTTTGTAAAAGCCATGTTCATAGCACTAGCATTAGGACTTTTAGCAAGCTTTTGTAGGAACTTAATAACTTCAGAGATGTTGCAACCATCAAGATTAAAATCAACGTTATCATCTAAAGTAGTAGGACTATTACTAGCCTCAACACTAGTGGTGGTGATAGTAGAAACACTAATGTTTCTAGCAATTTCTTCTCTTTCCCACTTAGCATGTAATTAAGCTAATAGTCTAACATTTTCATCAATTCTTACTTGTATGGAATTAGTAGCTGCAAAGGGATTCTCATTAGTTTCAGGTTTAGCAGCCATTTTATTCAAAGTAGATTGAGGTTCAGCCAAAGATGCTATATTTCTTTCAGCATTAGAGAGTTTTTCCTCAATAGTTTCTTGAAAGCAGTTTGTTTACTAATAAACTCTTTAAGCATAACTTCAAGTTTAGAGGGAGCACTCTTATTATTGTTGTAAGAATTTCCATAAGCATTACCATTGTTGGGAGGATATGGCTTATAATTGTTGTTACCAAAATTATTCCTATAAGCATTATTACCATAAGCATTGATGCCAAAGTTGTTATTTCTTATGAAGTTCACATCAACTTGCTCTTCTTGAGCAACCAAAGAGGCTAAAGGAACATTATTTGGATCAATATGGCCTTCCCATTAACAATCATAGACATAATTATATCAATTTTAGCACTCAAGGAGGAGGTTTCCTCAACAAAATTTACCTTCTTACCTTGTGGAGCTCTCTCAGTATGCCATTCAGAATAATTAACCATCATATTGTCCAGAAGTTTTGTTGCAGCACCCAAAGTGATGGTCATAAAGGTACCTCCAGCAGCTGAATCCAATAGCTTCCTTGAAGAATAGTTCAATCCTGCATAAAAAGTTTGGATGATCATCCAAGCAATCAGTCCATGAGTGGGATAATTCTTTACCAAAGATTTCATTCTTTCCCAAGCTTGAGCAACATGCTCATTATCAAGTTGTTTAAACTTCATTATTTCACTTCTCATGGATATAATCTTAGCAGGAGGATAGTATTTTCTAATAAAAGCATCTTTTCACTTAGTCCAAGAATCAATACTATTCCTAGTTAAGGAATTCAACCATTCTTTAGCTTTTCCTCTCAAAGAGAAAGAAAACAATTTCAGTTTAATAATATCACCATCTATATCCCTATGATTTTACATCTCACAAAGTTCAACAAAGTTATTTAGATGGGAAGCAGCATCTTCATTACCAATAGCAGAAAATTGCTCTCTCATAACAAGAGAGCAATTTATCTCAAAGAAAGTATTTTCAGCCACAGGTGGAGCAATAGGTGTGCTCATAAAATCATTGTTGTTGGTACTAGTGAAGTCACACAACTTAGTGTTTTTTTGGGTTTTCAAATAAGAAAGAAAACTTGCAAAACTTATTTTTTTGTGTTTTTTGAGTTTTTGAAGAACAAAACAAGCAAACAAAACAAAAAGAAAACTAAGCAAAACAAAAACAACAAAGTAAAGACATTGTTTATGAGGGAATCCCGTTGTGAAGATGTCCTTAACTCCCCGGCAACGGCGCCAGAAAAAGTCTTGATGTACTCGACGATCGATGTAGAGCTCATTGGGAACCCCAAGAGGAAGGTATGATGAGCACAACAGTAAGTTTTCCCTCAGTTATGAAACCAAGGTTTAATCGAACCAGTAGGAGCAAGGAAACACCCCAAACGTTTTACTAGCTGAGCTTTGGCAGGGCGCACTACCCGTGCTAGTAGCAACGTGGAGACCTTCACAATACAACCACATAACTTTGTCCCCAACTTGCGATGAGGTTGTCAATCTCACCGTGTTTTGCAGAAAAAAAGGATTAAACGTATCGAATGGAAAGAAGTAAAAGATTGCAGAAAGTAAACACAAAGCAGTAAAAGATTGTAGATTGTATGTAAAGTAAAGGACCGGGATCCATAGTTCACTAGAGGTGGCTCTCCTTAAGATAGATAACATGCTGGGTGAACAAATTATAGGGGGGCAATTGCCAAATACCGAGAAAGCAATACATGCATATACTAATCATCTTGACTCCTTTGAGACTTGATTGGGCATTACAACATAATACATAGACCGCCATCCAACTGCATCTATGACTAATAATCCACCTTCAGGTTATCATCCGAACCCCCTTTAGTATTAAGTTGCAAGCAATAGATTATTGCTTTACGAACTGCGTGTAAAGTAAACAAAACGATTGTTATATGAACAAAGGATTGTTGTTTTCTCCCTAGTAGCAACAACACATCTAGTACCTTAGAGATTTCTGTCACTTCCCCAGATTACTAGAGGCATGAACCCACTATCGAGCATAAATACTAACTCTTGGAGTTGCTAGCATCTACTTGGCCAAGATAGCTACTAACAACGAAAGCATGCAAGATCTCAAATAACAAAGACATGATAGAATCAATAATCAATCTGAAATAGCATATCAATATCCATCGGATCCTCGCAAACACAACATGTATGAAATACAAATAGATGATCTTGATCATGAACGGAGCTCACAAGATCTAAACATGAAAGCACAAAGGAGGAGAACCAGCCATCTAGCTACTACATGGATCCGTAGTCCAAGGATGAACTACTCACGCATCACACCGGAGGCTTGCATGGTGATGAAGAAGGCCTCCAGGGTGAATTCCCCTCTCCGGAAGGGTGCCGGGAGGAGCTTCAGATCCCTCCCGATCTATGGATGGAGATGACGGCGGCTACAGAGTCTTTCGTGGATTTTTGATCGAGTACTTAGGGTTTTCGTCCCGAGGGCAATATATAGGCGGAAGGAGAGGCCGAGGGGGTGCTGGGAGCCACCACACCACCCCCTGGCGAGGGCCCAGCCTGACCGTGCGGCCAGGTGGTGTGGCCGGCCCCTAGCCCTTCTCCGTCTCATATTCTTGCACTTGATCCCTTCCAGAAAAATAGGCACTTTGGCTTTTGTCCCGTCCAATTCCGAGAATATTCATTTTCTCACTTTCCTGGAACCAAAAACAGCAGAAAACAGATAGTTGGCACTGTGGCTCTTGTTAATAGGTTAGTCCAAGAAATCATATGAAAAGCACTCCAAAGTTGGAAAAAAACACAAGAAAGTGGATAGAACCAAGCATGGAACATCAAAAATTATAGATACATTTGCAATGTATCACTCGTCCTCTTCCAAGGTTTCACGAGGAATAACCCCCTCCGGAAGAGGGGGCATACAGGGTGACACCACCCAATCCTGCATACAGACCACAAGTTAGCACAAAGCAAAGAAACAACAAAGAAGCAATCAACAAAATAAGCTACTACGTAGCACAACTATACCTCTGGAGGAGGGTTAGCAGCATCGAACGGAGGAACGACTGGTTCACTGGGGAGCACATCCTTGACGGTGTACTTGGTGACTAGTCGAACCCTTTTATCTACCTCACTCGCGGACATGCCATCGACAGACATGCGAGTGACATCTTCAGCGCCAGCCCACTGAAACATGGGGTGGACTCTGGTCTGCAGGGGTTGGACGCGATGGCGCAGCCACGTGCGAATGAGGGCGCAGCCTCCCTCCTCTTTGCCTATGCGACTCTCAAGGTCGCAGATGCCCTCGTACAACATATCTGTCTCCATGGACTCGTTGGGCATGACCACATTCTTCCGGGAGCGCCTCCTCCGGCATAGCATCACGGGGTCAAAGGGTGCGAGTCTGAACTGTTCTCCGTCAGCTTTCTCGTCGCGGACGTAGAACCACTTGTCCCTCCACCCTTGGACGGACATCGCCAGCTTGATGTCGAAGTATGTGGCGGATGGATCGACGTGGATTCCGCAGCCGCCTACATCATAGACTACGGAGCCAGATGCTGATTGACGGTTCAACTTGAAGAGACGCTTGAAGAGGCCGAAATGCGGCTCGATTCTGAGCCAGCATTTGCAAAGAGAGATGTAGCAAGCTACGTGGAGGATGGAATTGGGGGACAGCTGATGGAGCTGGAGCCCGCAAAAACAAAGAAGGCCCCTGAAGAAAGGATGCAGGGGCAACGAGAGGCCAAACCGGCAGGAGGAGAGGGGATTACCTCGCTGCCAGGGACGCGCGTGTCGGCGACTGCGGCGGACAACACTCCGTCTTGGCGAAGAAGACGAAGATCCGAAGACTTGATCACAGATGGACTCCACGCGCCATCGACGCGGGTGCCCGTGCCCTTCTTCTTCCCGTCGGTGGCGGTGTTGGTGCCCGCAGTGGCGGAGCCGCCCTTCTTCTTCTTCGCAGTGGCGGCAGCTGCGGAATCGGTTGCAGCACCTCCTTTCTTCTTCCCCATTACGCGGTGCAACTGGAGGAAGTAGCTCGGAAATGTGCGGAGCTGGTCCAGCGCTGCGGAGGGAAAAGGGCGCAGAGAAAGCAGAGGAGCAGCAGTAATGGCGATGAAGGCAAAGGATGAATGAAAGTAGATGTGAATTTTACCGTCGCAGCATCACTACTTAACCCCTAGAAGATGCATTCCAACGGCTCAGAAAAACCCTACTAGACGCGTGGCATTCATCGTGCTCGACACGTGGAGGATCTGAACTGCGAACAATCCCCCACTACTCCCATTACGCGTGGAAATCGAGGAGGCACGGTTAAAATAAAGATTATGCATGCCCAGTTAAATCAGAGGCAGGGAGTGGGACCCACCGCTCGTCACGTCCCGTCAAACTCGCTCACACGGGCAACTAAGTTCATGAAATCGTCAGCACTGACATCATCAAAAACTATGCAGCAGAAGACTTCGACTACTTTAGTCCTTGCTCGAGTCTTCGACTCCACCAAGCACTCGGGGGCTACTCCCATAGGGACCGCTGGTCGTGCACCCTACGATTTTTTCTTCTTCTTTTACAGGAACATGAACAATCAAAGAAAAACCCAATCACTCGAAACATGGTTCGACTATGGACATGGGTTACTCCCATACGGAGCGCCAGAACCAAATTCAACTGAAACAAGTAAACAAAAGATGACAGCAGTCGCAAAAGTTCTTTAGTCCCTGCCTGAGTCTTCGAATCAACCAGGCACTCGGGGGCTACTCCCATAGGGAGCGCTGGTCGCGCATCCTATGATTATTTGTACAAAGTATTGTGTGTTGATAACATCCACACTCGAAGTTTATGGCAACACCGCCTCATAATTTTTCCCCACAAAAAGACTGCGTCTCCTGGGTCACCCGAATCGTCTCCACGATGATTAAATTCGGATGTCGCGCTTATAGCGTGAAGATAAGACCTGAATAAGGCCTGGCAACGCATTAGCTGCGCACTACCAGAAATATATCTGTGCCTACAGGTATGATGAACATGCCTTGACGGACGCGTCGAGTGCTCACACCCATATACTGGAATTCGACTCCTGTAAGACCTCCGCGGCTTGAGTCGAATTACACCAGCACTTTTCCGGATTCGAGTCTGGGGACTCGAGTTCGAGTAGATGGCGTTGTTTTACCCTAAGGTAGTTAACTGATACTAGTACATCGGTTAAATCAGGCACGCACATCATCAATCCCTATGACATAAACAGAGCAGTCAAAAAACATACTCAGTCGTGCACTCGAAAGGCTTCATAAAGTCTCCAGTCGAATTTGCGATTCCACTGGACACTCAGGGGCTACTGACATGGGTATACCATACAGGTACTCAAGCTTGGTATATACGGCCTGAATACGTAGAAGCCCACGGTGTCACCAAGGCCCGAATGAAGAACTCGAGTAACCTACGGACTCTCGATTGCTTGAAGAACAAGAAGAAGCTAAAGATAGAAAGTTCAAAGGGGAAAACCCAAACATGTAACCGACTCGACCTGCTACCCGAGACCTAGCCTATCTATATAAAGGCTAGGAGGGGGCAGCGAGGAGGATACACGCAACCTTAGTTTCCAAAACCCTCGCCAGATTGCATCGGCGCACCATTGTAATCCTCGATTCCTTTTATAATTCCACGAGCAGACAAGCAGGAGTAGGGACCTCTATGAGGCTTGAACCTGGGTAAATCTTCGAGTCTCCTGTGTGATTGTTTGCTAGTCGATAGATGTCTCCAGCGCTCCCTCCTTCTCCAAAACCCAAGTCCATAACAATGGGCATTGATGAGTTAAACCCTCGTCACAAGCCATGGTTAGAAAGCCTAGAAACATGTTGGAATGTAGCTTCCGCATGCAATGGAGCACCAGTGTGGGAGAGATGTTGCATCATGAAACCCACCTGAGTGTGTGTGGAAATGTGGATCATCGTGGTTTGGAACAACACATGCAATGAAACTCCATGTGTCAGGCCATGGTCACGAAGCCTAGGAACATGTTGGAATACAGCTGTCACATGCAATGGAGCACCAGTGTGGCAGAGAGGTTACATCAGCACACCCACCTGAGTGTATGTGGTCATCTTGATCATTGTGGTTTGGAAAAGAACACATGCAATGACACTCCATGTGCCAGGCCATGGTCAGAACGCCTAGTTACTTGTTGGAATGTAGCTTCCACATGCAATGGAGCACCAGTGTGGCAGACAGGTTGCATCAGCACACCCACCTGAGTGTGTGTGGTCGTCTAGATCGTTGTGGTTTGGAAAAGAACACATGCAATGACACTCCATGTGCCAGGCCATTGTTAGAAAGCCTAGGAACATGTTGGAATGTAGCTGCCACATGCAATGGAGCACCAGTGTGGCAGAGAGGTTGCACCACCACGCCCACCTGAGTGTGTGTGATCATGTGGATAATTTTGGTTTTGAAAAGAGCACATGCAATGACACTCCATTTGTCAGGCCATGGTCAGAAACCCTAGGAACATGTTGCAATGCAGCTGCCACATGCAATGGAGCACAAGTGTGGAAGAGAGGTTGCATCACCACACCCACCTAAGTGTGTGTGTTCGTGTGGATCATTACGGTTTGGTAAAGAACACATGAAATGACACTCCATGTTTTAGGCCATGGTGAGAAATCCCAGGACCATGTAGGAATGTAGCTTCCACATGCAATGGAACACCCGTGTGGCAGAGAGCTTGCATTACCACACCCACTTAAGTGTGTTTGGTCATGTGGATCATTGTGGTTTGAAAAAGAACACAATGACACTCCATGTGTCACGCCACAGTTAGAATGCCCAGAAACATGTTGGAAAGCATCTTCCACATGCAATGGAGAACAAGTGTGGTAGAAAGGTTGCATCATCACACCTACCTAAGTGTGTGTAGTCATGTAGCTCATTGTGGTTTGCCGTAAACACATGCGATGAAACTCCATGTGTCAGGCCATGGTTAGAAAGCCAGAAACATGGTGGAATGCAGCTTTCGCATGCAATGGACCACCAGTATGGCAGAGATGTTGCATCACGTCACCCACCTGAGTGTGTGTGGTCATGTGGATCATCGTGGTTTTGCAAAACACATGCAATGAAACTCCATGTGTCAGGCCATGGTCACAAAACCTAGCAACATGTTGGAATTCAGCCGTCACATGAAATGGAGCACCAGTGTCGCAGAGAGGTTGCATCAGCACACCCACCTGAGTGTCTTCCGCGACGGACGCCTTCTACGATGAAATTCTCGGTTTGGCCATGGCTGATGGAAAACTTTTTTTTCCAGTTTCATGGCCCTCTACTATGACGGATCTGCTAAAAACATGGAGGAAGCTCGGTTGGCGCCCGATAGAAGCAAGATTTTCTTTTCCTCGCGCAATGTTGACTCCCAAAGTCTTTTGAGGCGTGTGGGTCCCGGACGTCAGTGTCTCTAGCGGACCATACTTTTCGGTCACGCCTCGCTGATTTGAACTCGATAATGTTGCTCGATGCATCTGCCGCTTAGTCGGGCTGCTAGGTCCCACATGTCAGCCTCTCATTAGAAGGATCGTGTGTATGATGGAATTTTTTTCCTTTGCTTGTGCTACCCGGTTCCGAAGTTGATAGTGCTGCTCGATGCATCTACCATCTAATCAACCTCTTGGGACCCACATGTCATCCTCTCATTAGAAGAAACGTGTGTATGATGGAATTTTTCCTTCACTGACGCGACCCCATTCCGAGTTGATAGCACTTCTCAATGCATCTACCGTTTAACCTACCTCCCAAGCCCCACATGTCATCCTCTCATTAGAAGAAACGTGTGTATGATGGATTTTTTTCCTTCGCTCGCGCTAACCTGTTCCAAACTTGAGAGCGATGTTCGATGCATCTACCGTTTAATCACGATGATGGGCCCCACATGTCATCCTCTCATTAGAAGAAACATGTTTATGATGGATTTTTTCCTTCGCTGGCGCTACCCCGTTCTGAGTTGATAGCGCTGCTCCATGCATCTATCGTTTAACCAACTTCCTGAGCCTCACATGGCATCCTATTGTTAGAAGAAACGTGTGTATGATAGATTTTCCCCCTCCGCTCGTGCTACCCTCTTCCGAACTTGATAGCGATGTTCGATGTATCTACCGTTTAATCACGATGCTGAGCCCCACATGTCATCCTGTCATTAGAAGAAATGTGTGTATGATGGAGTTTTTACCCTCTATTGCGCCTTCGTGTTCCGAAATTGATAGCGTTGCTCGCTAACTTCAGTCGTTTATACAGGCTGGTAGGCCAGACATGTCAGCCTCCTCTGTGCAGGAAACTTGTGCATGCTAGACTTTTTTTCTTCTCTCGCGCCTCCCTGTTTGGAACTTGGCAACATTGCTCGATACAACACCCGTATAATGTCTCTCTACTGGGTCCACATGTCAGCAGCCTATGTAGAGGAAACGTGTGTATGTTGGATTTTTTTGGTCGCGTCTGCCGGTTTAACCTTGGTATCGTTGTTCCATGCAGCAGGCATGTATGGTCTTGCTGCTAGGGCCCAAGTGTCAGCCTCTCTCGACAAGAAACATGTCAATCTTGGCCTTCTTTTTTCTGGTCGAGACTGTTGCACAAGTACTTTTTAAACATGCTCCTTAAACTCGATCTCTTGCATGGTAAGGTTGATGGGCGCTAGCTGCAGGCAGGTGGGTTGGCCATGTTAGCCTCTCAGTACAAAAATATTGGTATAGCTAAACTATATGCCTTGCCACTACACAAGAAAATTTTATCCTTTTATAAAATGTAAAAAATGTATACTAACATTGTATATACCTTATTTATTTTTCTTCTTAAAAAATTGCTTGTCCATCTGCTACACGTGATTGCTAGCAGCTCAACTAAAAAATGTTAAGTATAAATAATGTAGTAGGTAGTACTTAAAAACATGGATAGGCAGAGTTTTTTTAGGGGTGGGTGGACGGTGCCAAAAAGGCCAAATTGAAGAAAAATGGGCCAAGCAGGGATTGATGGACTATTTTTCATAGGCTCTCGCCCAATCTAACTGGGATATTTACGCGGCTGAATGACCCAAAAAATGGCCGAGTTAGAAGGTCTTGGGCTATAATGAGGCCGGATGGGCTAATTTCTTGGGCTCGATAGTTAAAATCCCAAGGTACGTGCTAGGGCTCAGCCAAATTCTAAACAAAGCCATCAACAAGGGACAAAAGGTATAAAATATGAGCGCCTAGATCCGAGGCGCCTGAGAATTTGTTATGTTAAGGAGCTGACATCACCCTACTAATTGTGCTAATACTCAGTTGTAACCTAGTAGTTGCAACTCATTAAATTCCTAGTTACAAGATGTTGCAACAAATGTGTAACCCTCATATTGCACCAATCGCGAGGTAAATCCAATGGCGAGAGAGGTGATTCTTGAGAACTAGCAAATCCGATAAAATATTCACATATATTTCTGTGAAAATTATGGACAAACACCCCGTGCCCACCAAAACTTTCCGCCGAGACCCCAAACTTTCCTAAGCCAGCCCTCAATCGATCGGTCAGCCCCTGTCTCTTCACATTTTGCTCCTTTCTTATGGGAGATGCACTGGATTAGAACCAGGCCGCAAACTTATCCACGCCTTAAAAAAACTTCTCGACGCCCTTCTATCAACAGTGTCGGCCTACCACCATTGGCCGCGCCGTTCTTCACGACATGCACCGGCCGGTGGTCAGCTGGGCGATCCCCACGCTTCGCCTGCTAGATTCAGGCACTGGACATTCTTCTTGGCTTTGGTTTGTTCTCCACCTCTCCTAGAAATAGTTAAAGCTTGTGACCATCTAGATTTACATGGTGCTTGCAAATTTGGGTAGGTATGTTCTTTAGGTAAATCTATAGTAAAGCTCTGGATAGAAGAGTTCGAAAACAACTTAAAAAGGACTTGGCAGAGATCCTGTGCAAGCTTTTGACCTGATATATTCCCCATCCTTCTTTGATACGATGGAGCATTTGGCTATTGATGTACCTGACGAGGAAGTACTTAGAGGTATAGTACAATATAGATGGATGTACCCTATAGAATGTCGACTTCGCATTTCCAAGGAGTGGGAAGATATCCGTAGATAGTTTGATAAGTGAGTGTTATGCAAAGATATCTTCACATATAATACCGTGGAAAAGTTAGATATATTCAGATGTCTCACTTGGCTATGTTTTGTAGGTTCTTCGCAGAAATAAAAGTACCAGCAAATTTCGTTCCACCAATAAAAAGACCAGATGGACTAAGATCTAAGGATCATGTAAGACGCTCAAATTGCATCGTGAATTGTCTATGAATTGTCCAGATGGAGTAACATCTTGTCTATTTTGTAACGCTAGATTTCGGAGCTTGAATTCCTGGCACTTATCTGTGGTCCCAATAGGAGTATAACAAAAGCTTCAACTTGTATTTCCAATGGTGTCTGCAATAGCGCTGATGTACCTTCTGTGGAGACTGACACGGCTGGAGGTTGTCCTGATGAACCTGCACTAGATTGCATTTAGATTCGAAATCCTGCACTTGAGATTGTCATCCCAAGGAAAAGAAGGTTGTGGATCTATTAATAACGCCTTCTAGAGAACAAGATGCTGGAGGTGATGATTTATGAATTGCATGTCCCTCTCTATCAATGAAAATGCCATATCATTTTCCTTGTTTCAAAAATAAATAAATATTTGCATGTCTCCTTGTGTTAGTCAATGCAAAGAAGATACTGATTTTTGTACAAGTCATGTGAACAAATATGTTTGTATGTAGAGACATAAATGCGGATTGGGTGACAAAATCAGCATAAAATTGCCAGATCAATAACACAAGAATAATGACATTACAAGAAAAGGAACAAAACCTTCTTTTCACCATGCTTATGAAAAGGAGATGAGCCAGGAACCACGCCTGCAAGTGGTAGAGGCAAACTCTCGTGCAGCTCAGCTAGCATTGGTTTATCATAGATAATACTCAAGCATCCAAATATTATGATTACATACTAGGAGTAGTTCCAGTTCCAAACTACAGTTCAACAGGAAAAAGTGTAGGAAATGTGTAAGGTTGCTCCATAATACAGGTTCCAAAGAAAATCATACAAATCATAAGAAAGAAAGCTCCGCATCACAGTTCACCACCTTCAGGTGCAATAGTTTATACAGATTGTAAACCCAAAGAACCGCCTCCTTTAGGTGGCACGATAATTATGGGAGTGGGATCAGCAGCACCAACAGCAGCGCCAGCACCAGTAACATGAGTCTCCACAATAGGTGAACTATCAAGCACCACAATGTCCTCTGATGGATCTTCACTACCAGCTCTAGCCGCACAAGTCTCCACGGATGGTAAAACCAATCCACCATCTCCATCATTTGGCACGATGATGGCAGGTGCTGGCTCATCAGTACCAGCTGCAGCTGCAACTACATCAGTCTCCACAGAAGATAAACAAGGAGGCATCTTAGGTGTAGTGATCTGACATCCATTTTGTACTCTGTCATTAGGAAACTGGGAGACTTCTTCAACTTTGTGCTTCTACGGTTACAAGATAAACAAAGATTACAGCGAAAGCATCTACGCGCAACAACAAGACATATGTCATTCTATTGATTTACCTTGTCATCTGGGATAGCAGAAGTCAAAGGATTGAACCTATTTCATCGAGAATCCTGTTTTTCACTCCTTCCCCTATCTCCTTCTGCAGCAAGTTGTAATATTGATTACATGATGTTGATTGACAAATATAGGCAAATGTTCAAAAGTTTGCGCTGTCGAACTACCAACTTCGAACGGATCCCCATTGTTCTTAGTTATGGGATCTAGCCCAGAAAACAAGCTTCTATGGAATCCTAGTCTACAAAAATGGATGCAAACCCAGGATAAGAACTACTCTACACATGACAATGATGCGCAATCGATAATAAAAATTTAACCACATCATCAACTCTATCATGTAAGTTCAGAGAGAATCTAGATACACTAGTTTCACATAAGCAAAAACATCTTATATTATGAAACAGAGGGAATAGGTACGAGTATTCTAGTATTTCACAAACCGTCGTTGTTGCCGCGGGATAGAGATGATGGATGCTCCACCACCTTACACAAGGTTGTCGCACCGATCTCGCTGCCACCTGTAGAGGACAGAGCCAAGGAGCTAGTCGGCAACAATATGGAGCGACAGGCCAGAGGGCGGTAGTGGATGGGAAGAAGGGAGTGAGTAAAAGAGGTTGTGTGTGCGTGGGGTGAGGCCGGTGAGGGAGTTAAATCTAGCTTGTCTCGGAAGGAACGCGCTGCCACGTGCACCGGCAAGTGCAAAACTCCCTCCCTCTCTCTTCTGCGGCAGCTACTGACAGTAGTACTCCAGCTAGCTTCATCGAGTTCTCTGGTACTCCTACTGGTAGACCTTTACTACTACTACTACTACTACTACTACTAGGAGTACTTGTTCAAAAGAAGAAAAAAACTAGACTAGCACACCGTCGTACAATATTTCCTTGTCAAATCACTGGTGATGCCATGATGAGCGACATGTTTTTCATGGTAAACCTAGAAACATCGTGTTCCTTCCACCGCGTGCAATTTCTGAGTGAAGTAGTACTTACCAACACGTCCAACATAGGCTTACAGGACCCAAACTGCAGTGAAAAAGAAACAAAACTATGGACCTGTAAGGAGTAATACTAACAATACTACTATTATACAACATTCTGGAAGAAATTATGTACGGAATAGTAGTAGTAGAGTACAACTTTACTCCTAATAAGGTTCTTTTACAATCTTGGTGAAATATACATACTAGAGAAACTACCAAGTGTACAAAAGGGTTTTTTGGTCATACGGAGTATTTTACAAGCCAGACCGAGTGTGAAACTAAATGTTGAGTACTCGTACATCAGCTAAAAACCAGCCAAAAGAAATTGTTCAACAGAAGGCCAAGACCAAATGAGTTATCCTTGAATAGGCTCGTTCCACTCCAAGGCGTTTGAGAAGCTTGGGATGAACCAAAATGGAGTCTCCGACCATGTCCAGCGAGTGTTGGTGTGGAAACCAACAACTGCGTCACCATTCAGACTAAAGCGGCAAATTTCAGGACACGACCTATACTCATAGCCAACTTCTTGGTGTGATGTGTAAACGTAGTTCCTTCTCGTCAAATGTCCTGGCGGATCATTTGCATCGCCTACTGCAATGATAATCGGATACTTCACACCAAGGAAAAGAGAATATGATCCAAGGTCAGTAACCCTTTTCCATCGGTTAGCTGCAGTTAACTAGCTTGTGTCCATCGAGAACACCATGCACTCAAACCCAAAAGGATAGGTGCGAACAATGCGATCATAGTGAATAACACTAGTATCATCAGCAATTGCATTTCCTAAGACACCATATGTATAGACCAAAGGAAGTCTTGAACCACCGGTAGATGTTGCTAACCACCACCTACCAGGATCATTCTCCTCATCATACTCAACAAACCCATGTGTCAGGTCCAGCACATCGTGTGGTGACAGGATAAGGATAGGACCTTCAAAAGGAAAGGAAATGTAACATGGACATAATATTGATATTGATCTAACATTGTAGAAGTTGATATACAGTACTATTTTGAAAAATGTTGATTATACTTAAGATGTTTGATTACATAAAAAATGCCAACCTAGGGAGATGCTATGGAAATTCTAATTCTTTTTGAAATGGGGATATGCTATGGAAATTCTCCTAGAGACACGGTTTGATTCATGGGATCAAATGAAATAGGAAATAATCCTATAGGATCTTGAATGTAAAGTTCATAGGGAAAAAAAGCAAGGTTGCATCCTACAAGATTTTGGTGTCTTATATACCAAAGGAAAACCAACAAGGATCATTTCTAGGAGATTTAATATCTTATCTTATAATAATATTACCATTATGTAGTGTATGAATAATTTTGAATATTCACTATTAGATCAGGACCTACGAATCTCAACATTGCCAACAGATGGATCTTGTTTTCCAATCTATCACCTACATAAAGATTCTATTGATAGTCTTTAGCACAATGAACGCTATGCACAATCCTCAAAACACACTTATCCATCATTCTAGAATCTTCTCCTTCATTTCTTAAGACCATGTTAACAAAATTTACAAGTACTAGTACCTAATAAACATCGACTTCTACATGATAGAAAATACAAGAACTAAATATGCACCCATACTTTATAGATGTCGATCCAATTTCTAATTTTTTGAGATTTACCTGGTATTATAATTCTATATAGTTATGATATGTCATATGTCTAGTATCTGAGTCTCACGTAAATACTACTAGTAGAACTCAATCCTATGAATGTACTAGTACTAGGAGATAAGGCAATACTCTTAGTAGAACTAGGAGATTAGGCAATACTAGGAGATAAGGCAATACTATTAGTAGAACTCAATCCTATGAATCAAATTACTTATATGTAAGAAAACTTAGTAAGGATTACATTCCTCTGAAATTCCTAGTGAATTCGTACGAATCAAAGAGGCTAAAATTCCTATGAAATTCCTACTAACCAAAGAAACTTCAGAAAAAATAACTTACATTGATTCAGGAATAATATCTGGGTCTCACATAAGTACTTAATACTATGTAGTAGATACCATAGTTTCCATGGGATGTACTAGGAGACGAAGCAATACTATCAGCAGAAATCAATCATATGAAACAAACTACTTATATGTAAGAAAACCTCCTAAAGATTGCATTCCTCTGAAATTCCTAGGGAATTCCTTCGAATCAAAGAAAATAAAATTTTAATGGAATTCCTACTAACCAATGATAGTTCAGAAAAAATAGCTTGCATCAATTCAGGAACAAAGCTAATAAAATACACAGGGAGGAGAATTTACCAAGTTCTAGAGACTTCCATGCATAAAAACAGCCGTTCTTAGTCACGGCGAACACACGATCATGTTGGATAATAGCATCACAGTATCTGAAGTAGCCTTGGAACTCATTCACACAAACTGACCATCCATGACTATCATTCCCGTTGATGACATCAATCTTGAATTCGAAAATGGCGACTAGAGAGAAATCTTTGTATCCCCCAGCAGCTGTTAGAACTTGGCAAATGACTATCTTCTGCAGTTTAGTACATTGACCTCCATCAGCATCATCCTGAAATGTAAGTGCAGAACCTTCGGTCGGTTCAAACCACGACACTTGCGGAATAACAATCTTGCGATAAGTGTACATGTTGACAAGGTTGCACATTAAACTGGGCCCAATTGTGATGATCTAATCACCATTACCGCCCGCTCGCTGCTCATCAAAACCATTTGGCATCACAGCATCGGAGGAGAACCTGTCTAGCGACGTCAGCTTGCACGGGCTGCCCGACACTTCGAAGCAGTCTTTGGATCCCACATTCTCACCGTCGGGTGAGAATGAAGAACACATGGGAGGCCAAACAGATGAGAATACGGTGTAGTTCTGCTCTCTTTTTCTGATTGAAGAGTATGTTTGGACGAATCGACGAGGCTCGCCGTGGTGGTGGTGTCGCAATGGTTGATGAGTACTTGAAGAGGGCCTTTGTTGAAAACCTTCTAAAACTACTCAGGATCTTTTCAGACCTTGCTCGATCTCACCGTGGAAGGAGGCTGTGGATGGTGTTTTGGGGACTTTCTTTGGGGTGGGGTGGGGTGGGGGAGGGAGGGAAGATCATAGGCGTGAGCTGGCGGCTGGGGTGCGATGGAGAAGACAAAGGCTGATGGTGAGTTACTCTACTACTAGTAGTACTACAGAAGGTGGGCGAGTGGGGCGCTCCAATTGAGGCTAGTTGCACAAACCTCCAACAATTAGAGTCGTAGTTGCAAAGAGCTCCAACTGTTGAGCCCCGGGTATGTTAGAAATAATCCTAAGAGGGCTAATCGAGAATTTTGTGCTATGTGCAGCATTTGTACCCCAAAAGTAATTGCAGTACAGTAGTGTCTTGCAACTAGACTATCCTGATTATCCGGAGTTCTCTGCAAATTTGAATCCAATTGTTGGAGGTTTGTGTAATTTCCACCCTCCTCGAGTTCCGAGGAAGCTCTATGACCCTATGTTCAAACAAACAAAATGATCAAAGATAAACAAAAAAAGAAAGACCATCTCTCAGGGCTTGTTTGATTTGTAGGATTCTCAAAATATAAGAAGATGAAACTATAGGAATTTGGATCAAGTATGTGTTTGAATCACAGGGAAAGCAAAGGAATACTTTGATGGAATCTCAATTTGCGTTTTTTTCCTATTCCTATATTTTTCCTATCCTACGTTCCAACCGGGACATAATTCATAAATATTGGATTCATATGAATCAAACAAAACAGCGTAGGATTATTTCCTAAGGGACAAGATCCTTCACAAAACATTGAATTTTCTTTGAATCAAAGAAGGAATAAAAAAAGGTTTCCTCTCTCAGGAAAAAAGGAACTCCACCTCTGGGAAAAAAAAAGTAACTCCATCTCTGGGAGAAAAAAAGGAACTCCACCTCTTGGCAAAAAAAAGGAACTCGACATTTTGGAGAAAAAAAAGGAAGTCCACCTCTTGGACAATTCACTGTGAGGAGAGTAGCTACTAAAGTCTATGTATAGTACTAGCTGTAGGGCCCAACCATAGCACGTTATTTACAAGTAGTACTACTAGTAAAGTATAGTATCAGTCTTTGCAGGTGCCTAGAAGGAAACAAAATAAAGCTCTACAGGTAATAAATGACCATGGTAATTTCCAAGATACACAATCTTTTGCTTGTTCATTTTGATCTGGGCGACAGCCAGAGGATAGAGGAGTACTAGCTGCTTCATGTCTTGAGCCATCAAGCTGGAGTAGGAATTGAATTTGGATATCTAAAAACCTGAATTGTCCTGTCAAACCAATGCTCATTGTATGCAGCTTGACCAAACATACTTACTGCACTACTTTATTGTGCGTCCAAAAAACTAGGGATTACAAGAAGTACTAGTACACTAATATTACACAAAGATTTTTTTAACGGACATAGAGAGTTACACATTCATCTTGTAGCGCCAAAAGCATAAGTTGTGCAAATATAGTACTGTAGTAGTCACGTCCAGGTTACCTTACAGGGAAAAAATAGTACGATGAGCAACAAGATCTATCTATTTTTGTACTCATATTTGCTTATACTAGTAGTACTACTACGTACACAGGAACATCACGAGCGTATGCTCCACTATTGTGCCTCCACACGTAGTGTAATCTAGTATGGAGTAGATTGCCACCGCATGGTCGCGTGATTATTATGCATTGGTCCATGCTAGAGTCGTGGGCACGTATCGTAGCAGTATTTTTTTTTGAAAAATAGATTACTCATAAATAATTACTCCCTCCATCCTAAAATAGTAGTTACTGACTTGACTTTGTCTAGATACACATGTATTTATTTTAGTACTTAGATGCTCCCTCATTTCCAAATTAGAAAACATACTAGGTTTTGTGGAAGTCAATATTTATAAAGTTTGACCAACTATATGTACAAACATACTAACTTACATAATGCCAGACACATAGAACATGAAAACATTGTTCCTGATGATTCTGATAACATTGGGTTGATGTCGTAGATGTCTATATTATTTTCTAGATATTTAGGCTAAATTCCAGGGAAGCCTATCCTACACGCTGGACCCACGTTGATTCGTCGTCCACACCAACGCAATTTTGACGACAATCTTGGTTCAAGACTTAAATCAAGTCGAATTGACAAGTTTGGCCATAAAATTCCATAATCACTGAGTTAGATGGCTAAAATCGAAGCACCGTAAGAACGATTAGTGTGTTTATCTCTGGTCCATCTCGTAAATGTGAACAATTACATAAAAGTCATACAAAACCCCTAAATACTGCATAATAACATTAGCAGCAAACTTAGTTTACATCCAAAATGCATCATTCGTAGTACCAAAAGAGAACCTACATGCGACTACTACTAGTAAACTAGAGTAGTAAAATAGTACTACTAGTAGTACTATTTATCTGCTAATACACCATTACAGTCTTAATCATCAGCCGTAGTTTAAGATCATTTTTTCCTGTCGATGCGAATCTAGAAAGATACATGGGTGGACTGTCCAACCTTCATCAGGAACCGTGGCGGCACCCCAAGGTACGTCCTGAGCTAGTCGGATGGGAGGTTGGCCGGCGACGAGCTGCTTGTCAACTCGATTACCGCATTAAGGCTCTCGACCATTGACAAGTCCGCCGACCCCGGCGGTCCAGGTGCACACAGTTTCACCGTGTACCACGGCCACAAGCACCTGTCATGCCCGATGCACACCAAGGACACGACGGTGGCCGGGCCGAGCTCGCTGATGGTCAGGCCGAACACAGCACCATCATCCCCATAGAGGAAGCGCGTTTATCCCCTCGTCCTTGTTGGTGGTGGAGTCAAGATGAGGCAAGAGTTGGCCCTGCCACAGATGACCCTGGTTACTATGACCCCGTGGGCCTCCTTCATGTGGGGAAGGAGTCCTGCCGATGAGGCAATGAAATCACAAGCAGAATCAATGTAGGAGCACGGGCCGTGCGAGCACGCGATCTTGTGCTTGTCGAGTTTGTCAAAGGAGACCAAGCTAAAGCGGCCGTCGTAGGGGCACTCAATCATCGCCTTAGACTGGACGACATCCATAACAGCCAGCTCATAGTCAAATCCGCCGATGCGGTACACGAACTTGTGGGAGTGGTTATAGAGGGAAGATCGGCTCACCGACATAGTGTCTGTCGATAGAAACCTGGGTTGGGTGGGTATACTGAAGAGTATACTGATTGAGTTTCGTACTGTACTGGTATGACTATACAGGAATACGCTAGGCATGGGCCCACCATCGGCAACTGCACTTGGCCACTTTTTTCTTAGATAGTGTCCACACACTGTACCTGCTTCATCAAAACAAAAAGGCTATAGAAAGTTGACAGGTGAGTAATAAAGCAGGTGTCACGTTGTACTGTACCAGACAGTACAATACATACAGAGGGAGAGACTGAGGCAAGAAGATCCAAGTTAGTGAGAGGCAAGAAGATCTACTCCTGGAGAGAGGAAAAGCCTGCGGCCTATTGCAGGGTGTACAGTGCTGCAAGGGAAAGACCGAGGACTGCATGCATGTCTTCGACACCAACTTGTAATTAACTATTTTGGTCTTATCAAATTTAAATGGCTTTAATATTCCTAGACAGAGGGAGAACTAGTAATAGTAGTAGTACTACATTTTACAACAAATCAGACAAACCAGTACTGCATTTATTAGTGGTACTTTTTTTTGAGAAATTATAATTAGTAGTAGTACTTAGATATGTGAAAAACCAATCCAAGTTACCACTCGAATAGAGAGTACGATCACTCTGTTCTATGGATTTTTGTTTACTATATGTACTAGTAGTAAAAGCTAGAATGTAGATAGTTTTAGAACAAATTTTGGCTCTACAATATCTAACATACACGCAAACCTTAAAAGACACTTCATTGCTTAGTTTAAGGGATCTTGTTCTAAATGCATGGACTTGGATGTAATTTTCATTTTATGAGGTCCTCGATGTAACTTGTACTTCCACCGACCGCGTGTTAACTAATAAAGCACCTCGCTCCTACGGGACCTACCACAATTAAAAAATAATTACACTGCCCTGATTATCAGACAAAGTGGAACACGGTTTCTTATAATTCCAAAGTTTTAAGAAATAGGATGTTTCAAGCTTCCTAGCTAACTTTGCACACTTTAGTGACTTTTTGCCGATTTAACGAAATTAGGTCAAACATTTGCTACACAAGTAAGGGCAATTGATTGCTATTGAATTAAATGTATTTTTAGAGGTAGATGGGTGATGTAGTAAACAATGTCGTCGATGTTAGTTTCCAACTATCAGGAAAGAACATTTAATTCTCAATTTTTCAAGTGATGACGAGATTATTCTTTTACGTAAAGAAACTCCAAAGAATATGGATCTGAATACCACAAGACAAGTTTTCAGACATAAAGAGTGGACCAACATGTTATGCTGATGATACCCATATTTTATGGGCTTTCAAACTTCCAAGCTAACTCCGCCAACTTGAATGACTTTATGCCAATTATTTATCGATTTTAGGTCAAATTTGAACTACAAGTAAATTGTAGGTTGCTTTGAAATTTTATGTAAACTCTTCTGGAGGTACCTATTCAGGGGACAATTCATATATCATAAACCACCAATAGTTTTCACGATATGTTCAACTTCATGCTAAGATTTTGCATCTTGATAGTTTAACAAATTAGGTCATACTTGAGCTACAAGTAAGCGCGAAAGATCGCTCTTGAATTAAATGTTTGTCGATATTTGAATGACTTCCTAGCTAACTCTTCCCATTTGAATGACTATATATCGATTTATCGAAATTAGGTCAAGTTTGAAACTACAAGTAAATTGAAGGTTGCTTTGAAAGTTCTACGAAAAAACTTTTGTGGGGCACCCATCGAGGGGTCACCATCAATATGTCAGAAACCACCGAGAGTTTTGACGATAGTTTCAACTTTTTGCTAAGATTTTTCATCCTGACCATTTAACGAAATTAGGTCAAACTTGAGCTACAAGCAAGTAAGCACAATAGACTTCTCTTGAATTAAATGTCTTTTCTAGGATAGATGGGTGCATCTTCTTTGTAGTAAACAATGTTGTTAGTGTGAGTTTCCAACTATCGGGAAAGAACATTCTCAATTTTTCGAGTGATATCGAGATTATTCTCCCCTATAAAGGAAGTCCGAAGAATAAGGATCTAAATGCCACAAGCAAGGTTTTCACACATATATAGTGGACCAACATATTCTACTTATGATTTCAAATGTTTTATGAGTTCTCAAACTTCCTATAGCTTATCGCTCTGCCCACTTGAATGACTTTATATGTCGATTAATCAAAATTAGGTCAAATTTGAATTATATACAACAAGTTTTGTAGGTTGCTCTGAAAGTTATACGAAAAAGCTTTTGGAGGTACCCATGGGGGGTCCACAATCAATATATGAGAAACAAATGAGATTTTTGACAACTGGTTTAACTTTATGCTAACAATTTGCATCATGACACTATTTAACGAAATTGGGTCAAACTTGAGCTACAAAGTAAGCGCGATAGATTGCTCTTGAAATATATGACTTTTCAGAGGTAGATGGGTGTATTTTCCTGTAGTAAATAATGTCGTCGGTGTGATTTTCCAACTATCAGCAAAGAACCTTCAATTCTCAATTTTTCAAGTGATGATGAGCGAACAATATTGGATCTGAATGCCAGAATCCAAGTTTACCAACATATATAGTGGACCAACATGTTTTACCAATGATTCCCATGTTTTTTGAGTTTTCAAACTTCTTAGCTAACTCTTCCCATCAACGAGTCACAATTAATATATCATAAAACACCAAGAGTTTTGACGATAGGTTCAACATCTTGCTAAGATTTTGCATCTTGACAATTTAACAAAATTATGTCAAACCTAGCTAACTCTGCCCATTTGATTAAATGACTATATGTCGATTTATCGAAATTAGGTCAAATTGGAAACTATAAGTAAATTGTAGGTTGCTTTGAAAGTTTTAAGAATTTTTTTTGGAGGTACCCATCGAGGGGTCACAATTAATATATCTGAAAACAATGAGAGTTTTGACGGTAGGTTCAACTTCGTTCTAAGATTTTGCATCTTGACAATTTAGCGAAATTAATTAGGTCAAACTTGAGCTCCAAGTAAGCGAAATATATATCTCTTGAATTAAATGTCATTTCAGAGGTAGATGGGTGCATTTTCTAGTAGTAAGCAGTGTCGTGGGTGTGAGTGTCCAACTACCAGTAAAGAACATTGAATTCTACATTTTCCGAGTGAAGACGAATGCGGTTAGTTGTTCTTTTCTGTAATGAGAAGTCCAAAGAATATTGGATATGGATGCCACAAGCCAAGTTGATAGACCTATATATATATAGTGGATCGACAACATGTTGTACTTGTGATTCCCATGTTTTATGGGTTTTGAAGCTTCCTATAGCTAACCCTGCACATTTGAATAACTTTATGTCGATATCACGGAATTAGGTCATATTTGAAACTACAAGTAAATTCTAGGTTTTGCTTTCATAGATTTATGAAAAAGCTTTTGGACGTACCCATCGAGGGTTCAAAATTAATATACCTGAAACCAGCGAAGTTTCAACAATAGGTTCAACGTCTTGCTAAGACTTTTCATATTGGTAATTTAATGAAATTAGGTCAAACTTGAGGTAGCTACAAGTAAACACCAGAGATTGATCTTGAATTAAATGTATTTTCATAGGTAGATCATCGATGCATCTTCTTGTAGTAAACAGTGTCGTCGGTGTGAGTTTCCAACTATCAAGAAAGAACATTCAATTCTACACATTTTCCGAGTGAAGAATATGAGCGAGGTTGTTCTTTTTCCTAAAGAAAAGTCCTAAGAGTATTGGATCTAAATTCCACAAGCCAAGTTTACATAGATATATATTGGACCAACATGTTGTGCCAAGGATTCCCATGTTTTATGAGTTTTCAAACTTCCCAGCTAACTCTGCCCATGAGAATAACATTATGTCGATTTATCGAAATTAGGTCAAATTTCAAACTACAAGTACTAGTAAATTGCACGTGCCCTGCACGTGAGACTCAGATAATAGATATCTGGCATATCATCACTATATAAAATTATAATAGGCAAAGCGGAAAAAATATAATAGGTAAAATTTGAACTACTACAAGTAAACCGTGTAGGTTGCTTTGAAAGTTTTACAGAAAAGCTCTTAGAGGTACCTATTGGAGGGGGCGCATGGGGGGGCAATTAATATACTATTAGGAACCAAAAGAGAGTTCTGACGACAGGTTCATCTTCTTGCTAAGATTTTGCATCTTGACAGTTTAATGAAATTAGGTCAAACATGAGCTACAACTAAGTGCGATAGATTGCTCTTGAATTTAATGAAATTAGGTCAAACTTGAACTACATGTAGTAAATTGTATGTTGCTTTGAAAGTTTTATGAAAAAAGCTTTTGGAGGTAACCATCGAGCGGTTAATTAATATATCCGAAACCATAGAGAGTTTTGGCGAGTGGTCCGACTTCTAGCTAAAATTTTGCATCATGAAAATTTTGAACACCTTTCGAAAACGATCACATGAAATAGGGAGAGAGGGGAAATGATATTTCTATTCTCTATGGGCAACCCACAAGATTAAGGTGCACCTTAGGCTTAAAGATAACTTTATTTTTTCCACTATGTATAAGGTGAACCTTAGCGGATGACACATAGTAGGCCATTTTTTTGAACGGGTAGTAGGCCATATTAAGGTGTGTTTTTTACACAATGCAAGAGTAGTATATTTCTTTGCTTAGACAAATGGTAATCTCTGTCCACGTGATGTACATGTTGAGATAATAAAACATTGGCAGGGGAAGAGGGCAGTAGTGAAGAGAAGTTGAAGGCGGTTCCATGTCAGAGCAAAGTTATGATGGGTTTTTGACACGAAGTACTCATGCAGCCTTACAGTGTACACTCTACTAGTAGTAAATTTTAGGACCTATTTCTCTCTCCTTTCCTATGCTCCATATCATCTCCCCTTTCCCATCGCGCACCGGTCCAACTGATCTCTCCACAACGTGGCACTGCGCACATGTGCCCTGGTACGACGACTCTGTGTCTCTGGCGAGTTCGGCAGCCGTGTTGGTGTGGAGTAGGGACGAGGAGTACATAGGAAGAAAACCACTTTGGTCCTTGATAGCAGAAAAGTTCAAACTTTTCTGGTTTTCGAAATTTTCACTTGCTTCCCAAATATCGGGAGGGAAGGTTATTCAAAAGATCGGCCATTCGCAGTACTTCTTATCTTATATTTATCTTGTCTTATCTCTTACAATACAATACCATACCACTTTATAGTGTACGGATAACTTCGAACATTGACCATTGGATCAAGACCGGCAAATCCAAACATTGCTAACCATTGGATCTTCTTTTCCATTCTTAGCATCTACCAAGATTCTACTAATAGTCTTTAGCACGATGAATGCTAGTATGCGCAAACCTCAAAACACACACTTCATTGCTCAGTTTCAGGGTCCTTGTGCTAAATGCATGGACTTTGGTGCAATTTTCTTTTTTATGAGGTCCTTGATGTAAGCTGTACTTCCACCGACCGTGTTAACTCTCAAGTACCTCGCTCCTACGTGACCTACCACGGTTAAATGAAAATGCAACCGCCCTAATTATCAAACAAACTAGACCACGGTTTCTTATACGTGATACCCAAGTTTTTGGTACTAGGATTTTTCAAGCTTCCTATCTAACTTCGCACACTTCAGTGACTTCTTGTCAATTAACAAAATTAAGTCAAACTTGAGCTACAAGTAAGCTTGATAGATTGCTCTTGAATTAAATGTATTTTCGAAGGTATATGGGTGCATCTTCTTGTAGTAAACAATGTCGTCAGTGTGAGTTTCCAACTATCAGTAAATAAAATTCTCAGTTTTCCAAGTGATGACGAGATGGTTCTTTTCCGTAAAGAAAGCTCGAAGCAGAATATGGATCTGAATGTCATAAGCCAAGATTCTAGACATATTAAGTGGACCAACATGTTTTACTTACGATTCCCATATGTTTTTTGAGTTTTCAAACTCCTTAGCTAATTAACTCCACCCACTTGAATGACTACATGTCGATTTACTAAAATTAGGTCAAACTAGAACTATAACTAAATTGTATGTTGCTCTGAAAGTTTTACAAAAAATCTTTTGGAGGTATCGTACCGATTGGGAGGGGTGTCACAATCAATATATGAGAAAAACCGAGAGTTTCGACAATAGGTTTGACTTCTTACTAAGATTTTGCATCGCATCACAGTATTTAACGAAATTTGGTCAAACTTGAGCTACAAGTAAGCGCGATAGATCACTGTTGAAATATATGACTTTTCAGAGAGGTAGATGGGTGTATTTTCTTGTAGTAATTAGTGTCGTCGGTACGATGTGATTTTTGAACTATATCAGGAAAGAAGATTCAATTATTCTAAATTTTTCGAGTGATGACGAGCGAGGTTGTTCTTTTACGTAAAGAAATGTCTAAAGAATAATATTAGATTTGAATGCCAGGACCAAGTTTACCGACATATATAGTGGACCAACATGTTGTACCAACGATTCCCATGTTTTATTTATGTGTTTTCAAGCTTCCTAGCTAACTTCGCCCATTTGACCGGATGACTTCATGTCAATTTATCGAAATTAGGTAAAATTTGAAACTACAAGTAAATTGTAGGTTGCTTTGAAAGTTTTATGAATAATCTTTTGGAGGTACCCATCGAGGGGTCACAATTAATATATCATAAAACAACGAGAGTTTTGACGATATGTTCAACTTCTTGCTAAGATTTTGCATCTTGACAATTTCACGAAATTAGGTCAAACTTGAGGTACAAGTAAGCCCGATAGATTGCTCTTGAATTAAATGAATTTTCAGAGGTAGATCGATGCACCTTGTTGTAGTAAACAATGCCGTCAGTGTGAGTTTCCAACTATCAGGAAAGAATATTCAATTCTACATTTTCCGAGTGAAGACGAGCGAGGATACTAGTTGTTATTTTTCGTAAAGAGAAGTCAAAAGAATATTGGATGTGGATGCCACAAGCCAAGTTGATAGACATATATAGTCGATCGACAACATGTTGTACTTGCGATTCCCATGTTTTATGAGCTTTGGAACTTCCTAGCTAACTCTGCATATTTTAATGACTTTTAGTCGATTTATCGAAATTAAGTAAATTGTAGGTTTTGCTTTTTAAATTTTACAAAAAAGCTTTTAATTTGGAGGTACCAATCGAGGGTTCACATTAATATATCTAACAACAACAAGAGTGTTGACAATATGTTCAACTTCCTGCTAAGATTTTACATCTTGATAATTTAAAAAAAAATTAGGTCAAACTTGAGCTATAAGTAAGCGCGATATATAGCTCTTGAATTAAATGTCATTTTAGAGGTAGATGGGTGCATTTTCTAGTACTAAGCAGTGTCGTGGGTGTGAGTGTCCAACTACCAAGAAAGAACATTGAATTCTACGTTTTTCGACTGAAGGCGAACGAGGTTAGTTGTTCTTTTCCATAAAGAAAAGTCCAACAAATATTGAATGTGGATGCCACAAGACAAGTTGACAGACATATATATATATTGTGGATCGACAACATGTTGTACTTGCGAGTCCCATGTTTTATGGGTTTTGAAGCTTCCTATAGCTAACCCTGGACATTTGAATAACTTTATGTCGATATCTCGAAATTAGGTCGAATTTGAAACTACAAGTAAATTGTAGGTTTTGCTTTGATAGATTAATGAAAAAGCTTTTCGATGTACCCATCGAGGGTTCAAAATTAATATACAAGAAACCAGTGAGAGTTTTGATGATAGGTTCAACTTCTTGCTAAGACTTTGCATATTGGAAATGTAATGAAATTAGGTCAAACTTGAGCTAGCTACAAGTAAACGCCATAGATTGATCTTGAATGAAATGTCTTTTCATAGGTAGATCATCGGTGCATCTTCTTGTAGTAAACAATGTCGTCGGTGTGAGTTTCCAACTATCAAGGAAGAACATTCAATTCTACACATTTTCCGAGTGAAGAATGCGAGCGAGGTTGTTCTTTTTCCTAAAGAAAAGTCCGAAGAATATTGGATCTAAATGCCACAAGCCAAGTTTACATACATATATATTGGACCAACATGTTTTGCCAACGATTCCCATGTTTTATGATTTTTCAAACTTCCTAGCTAACTCTGCCCATTAGAATGACTTTATGTCGATTTATCGAAATTAGGTCAAATTTGAAATTACAAGTACTAGAAAATTGCACGTGACTTGCACGTGAGACTCAGATAATAGACATCTAGAATATCATCACTATATAAAATTATAATAGGCAAATCGGAAAAATATAATAGGTAAAATTTGAATTACTAAGTAAACTATGTAGGTTGCTTTGAAAGTTTTACAGAAAAGCTCTTAGAGGTACACATCGGAGGGGGCACGTGGGGGGTCAATTAATATACTATCAGAAACCAAAAGAGAATTATGACGACAGGTTTATCATCTTGCTAAGATTTTGCGTCTTGACTGTTTGATGATATTAGGTCAAACTTGAGCTACAACTAATAGATTGCTCTTTAATTTAATGAAATTTGGTCAAACTTAAATTACAAGTAACCAATTGTAGGTTTCTTTGAAAGTTTTATGAAAAAAGCTTTTGGAGGTACCCATCGAGTGGTTAATTAATATATCAGAAACCATAGAGAGTTTTGACGAGTGGTTCGACTTCTAGGTAAGATTTTGCATCATGAAGATTTTGAACACCTTTTGAAAATGATCCCGCGCATCCAGACATAGTTTGTGCCCCAAAATTTCAGATAGTTCGAAATTCCCATTCGACCCCTATTAAATTCGGTAGGTGGGTGGCTTCACTCGTAATTTTCCCAGTATAGTACTAGCAGTACCTAAACCCAAGCCCCCTCCCCCACTCTCTCCTCCAAGAATACGTCACCGGACAGAACATCCCCGCTGCACTTTAGCCGGCATACCGGCACACCTGATATTCTCAACGAACCATCTGCTCCACGGACGTCGTGGTCCAGCGTTCTGCTCGTATCCTTGCCCGTCCAAGATTTGCTTCCCGTCGTCGACACCCACTACGACAGTAACACCTTCGGCGACCTCGACGTGACGCGTGAGGATGCGGAGCAGGCCTAGACGCCGCCCCGACCGAGGTAAAACAAGATCTCCCTACGCAATTTGTTTGTTGGCAATGTACTGTATTTGTGCTAAATTTCCTAACTATCAAGTTCTTTACTTGATATACACTTGTTAAGTACTCCCTCTGTTTCAAAATATGATATGCTTTCGCTTTGTGAAAGAAGTGTATCCAGACTCATTTTAGTTTGTAGGTTCACTCCAAACCTAGATGAACCTACACACTAAAAGAGGTCTAGATGCACTCTTTTCACAAAGCTAAAACATCTTATATTTTGAAACAGAGGGAGTACTAAATTAACCCTTTGTGGATACGCTTAAACTCCATGCATTGAACTGTTTTTATGTACTGTACTATTTCTTTGTGAATTATTAGTCACTTAACATATTTGTGTACCTGTCCACATGCGAATGATTATATAATATCTATCTCATTCACCGATTTACGAACTATACTATTTCCATCATGATATTGTCCTGCTATCCTATACTACACGTTTACACACGACATATTATTTGACCATTATGTACTGACGATTTGATCCCTCTTAACCTGCGGCTCAAACTGTTTGTTGTTATTATGCAAGGAGCAGCCTCAGTTTGCACACAATATCATGGAGTGAATGGCTCCTATAATCTCATAAGACCCTGTCTCTTTTGTTTCACTTCATGCCAATGTATATCATGTTGGAACCTGTTTGTATTTACAGTTGGCCTTACCTTTATGCAGAGGAGCAACAATAGAGTACAAACTCTGTCCGTCCACACGAGCCACTGTAGATATAGTGTAACACCTACCGTAAGGCCCCCATCCGAAGTTTGGTCCTTGCCACATTTTTTGTTTGCTTAAATTAACCATTTGTCTTTCTTATTTTCATAATTTTTGCCAAAAATTGCGTAAAACATTTTAGCCCCACGATGGTCTTCTTTTGTTCCATGTGCTTAGTTCAATTTCCTAGATATGGAGAGGCCGGGTGTATTGCATCTGAGTTGTCTGATAATAAGAACAAGGCCACACTAGCGATAAGATCCACACATGTATCATAAGGAACTATGTGCACTTCATCTCACTCTTGTATCTACTGTGTATCATAGTTAAATGAACTGGCTATTTTAATACGAGGCACTTGATGGTTCAGTTTGCTGTTCTCAGGCCACCAAAGCATTGAAATTATCTGGCTATTCATGAATAATTCAATGTATGATTGCTTGATTCATTGTTTGTCTGAAATTATTTGGCTAGCATATTCGAGGATCACAATTGATGTGTTTTTATTGGCTGAGTTACTCTTGTTTTTTCTATGATTAAATAAGTGGCAGATTTTGTTGTGTAGTTCCTGGCTAGTTTATATATGAGAAACATAATGACTTAGTTTTAATATTCGTTTTATTCATGTTATGCACATTCTAGTTTGAGTAGTTTGCATGAGGTACTTTGGTTGATTGCTCGCATTGTTATTCAAAATGAACCTGTAGATTGTTTCCCAAGTCTGTTGTTTAAGTAACTTGTTTTGTCTTGGTCTCAGCCATCTTCAAGTAGAGTAGTCATTTCACAGAGCAGCACATGCTCACGTCGCCCCATGGCGCCAACTGGTCCACTTATTCAAGAAGAAATAGATGTATGAGCCACCACTGTTAATTGCTTCCTTCCTTATATACTACCACATTGACACATTTAAAATTCATGGTGGTGTGATTGCATGGTAAAGCTGTTATAACTTTTTTGTGTTTGTATCAGGCTGCAAATGACCCTCTGAATGCCGTACAAAGACCCGCTTCTCCAAGTTTAGATTTTGTTTCACACAGCAGCAGTGACAATACCTATTGCTCATGGCACACCGCATCGACTGATCCTTGTTTTTCAGCCGAAAGATTATTTGAGGATGCCCTCCAAGATGCCCGTGATATTGTTGAGCAAGGAACCAACAAAACAGATTCAGTAATCACCATAGCACACAAAGACTTATATGAATTGAAAAATAGGCAAGCTTTAACGCAAAACATACTTAGTAATCTCATTTGTATCTCTCATGGGAAGCCAGTTGTTACATGTCTCGGGATGCAAGCTCCATAGAGACCTTTTCTGTAACACCAGTTATGGTGTTTTTTAGTTGTCTGGACTCTGATGCAACTTTTATGCTTCATGTTATTACTATCAAGTTTACCGAGGATTGTAATAATCTACTGTAATTTGCAGTTGTAAGTTGTTTGAGGATTGTTACAAACTGAGCTTCTATCAGAATTACTACACACACATGAAAAAACAGTGAAATTGTAAGAGGTACAACACACGATCTACCGGAATAGGGAGAACATCCATTGTATTACACGGGCACAATAGAACTTGCAAAATTCATAGACGTTCACTCAACAAAGTGAACACATAAAGAGCTGACCTGAAGAGAATACATCAGGAGCAGACCCACACAATCCATCAATATGATGGTTAGCTATCATAGTAATCATAGTGGGTGGTACCATCCTCACCATATGGCGACACCATCTGAAGCTCATAATGCCCGATGATTCTGCAATACTCTGCCAGTAATCGATCGAGTTCGAAAGGACAGTCATTCCATAATCCTCCTACTCCATACCCATATACAACACTTGGCTCCTCTTCCCACGCAAGATCCTCAAAGTTGTAAGATCTAATCTCAGATAGATCCACATAGTATATGCTGCCGGCCTACACCGTGGGTACCCTGGCGCTATCGACGCAGACGCACCGATTTTCAGCAACGAAGAGAGCACTACTTCCGATGCCTCTGACAGGATGAAGGACACGGTTCTGGGTATGAAATCAGTAAACAACCGGTCTGCCACCGTAGACCGGTCCACTCAGAACGAATAGCAACTCCCTGTCGGACTCGATGAGGTAAAAATGATTCTCTAGGATCTGGCAGCCCGGAACAGGGCCTGCAATGATGGGATGCATCTCCATGATTCGTGCGGAGTGCTGCAGCTGCACATCTCCATGAGAAGCATCACACATAGTCTAGAGGACAGACCCGTATCTATCTATGACAAAAACATCACCAGCATAAGAAGTCATACTCCGGAGTTCCACAAAGTCATACGGCGAGTACCACCCTTCACGAAAGACCGGGATACTCCCTTCCTCCATGCTCTCATCTGCCCACCGAATGGTGGTGTTCTGATTGTTTGATGTAAACACCATCAACGACGGGAACATCGTCATAGCTACAGAAGCCACACGCTCGATCGGTATCTCCACCCTCAGGCGCTTGATAGCACCCGATAAGGGGTTGTACAACCGGGTCTTGTATGGTTGCACCCTCTGTCCAAGCACAAGGAGGCCACCGGTTGTGCTACCGACATAAAAGTACCTTACAGAGATAGAGGGAGGAGAAACAGAGATTCAGTCAAGGTAAACATACTGAAATTCAATCAAGGTAAACCATGGAGCAAAACTGTGGGCAAAAAGTGGACGAAGAAACAAAACTTGAAAAATAGATAGTATAGGATGTGAATGCAAAAAATGGATCACATATATACAGATGAATATAAAGAAAGAACCTGCTAATAACCCGGATAATCTTCTTCTCAAGGTGGCAGCCAGTTCTCATGTTCAGCAACATGATGGCGGCGTCTTCTATGCGATACTCCTCAAACAACTGGTTCTCTAGAACAATCCAGTTGGCTGGCATAAAACGCTCCTCCGTGAATCCGCGCCAGGTGCTGCAGACTGCCCGAAAGGCGACATAGTAGTCGAAGTCGTCCATCGAAAGGAAGATGTCACCTATCTTCTGGATGAGTCCCTCAGGGTGACCAGCCCATGGTGAGTCCTCCTGCTCCTTGCCAGCCATGGATGATGGCGTTCGTGTGGTCTCGGTCCCACCGACTAGCACAGGAACCGGTTCCAGAGAGACACATTTAAACAAAGGCCTAGGATAGCCAAGCGAATCGTGTGGAAATGAGACGACGGAATGCACACAGCAACCACAAGTGTTTTTCATCAAACTGGCACGGGCACGCGCATGCACATGCGCACTAATTATGGTACAACGGTCGTGCGCACACCAGCTTTACGACTCCTGGGAGCACGCGAGTGTATAGGTGTAGGATGATACTACTAGTAGTAGTATCATAACCTCATTGTATTTAATTATCCCAAAATCTAAGAAGAAAACCTGCGCTCCCTGGTCCTCAGGGCAGACGCAAACGCAAGGAATTTTCCATTTTTTGCATGGCATTTTCCATTTTTCAATTTTGCTTTTTGGCTGTGCCCTTGGATGCTCACAATGTGGTCGGATGGGATGTATGCTCCGTGGAGCTAAAAACTTCATGTTGTCTCAATAACACGGTCGTTAATTATTGAGGTATATACTTTTTAGTCCCACAACTTGCATCACAGTAGCGTTTTAGTATGCCATCTTGCAAAATGAGCAACACTAGCCCCACAACTTGTAACCAGGAACATTTTAGTCCAATTCAATCAAATTTCTGTGATTTTGTCCGAATTCGTTGTAACTAATTCTAGAAGTGTCATGTCGCATCATAATTTTAGCAAAATGACCCCTATGTATTTTCTGCCTGCCAGTTGTGACCTTGGTACAACTTGATAGGAGGATCTGAATAAGAAAACAAATAAGAAAAACTACCAATGCATTGTAGGGTATCGAACTGATTACCTATGCTACTGAAGAAACCAACCTTACCACTACAACATGCACACAGAAGTGATTAACTGAAGAGCGTTTTGGCTGATGTGTTCTTTATTTTCGATATTCAAAAATATGTGTTCTGGGTACAATAAAAACTCAACTTTATTCCTTTTCTTTTTTACGAATACGAAAAAACTCAAGTTTAGTCTAGACACTTCAACTAGCTACTAGGTTAACGACAAAGCGATACAATTGATATTATGGACCATGCCAACATAGACGTGAGTATTTTTTGTGTTTGTATGTGATTTTTTATTGTATAAATAATTACTTCCCCCCAAGTACTCCTCGTCTAGCATAATTGCATCCTCTCAAGTACTCCTCGTCTGGCATAATTACGTCCTCTCAAGTACTCCTCGTCTCACATGTGTAGTCGTGGGCATCTACCGGAATAATGTCTTGTGGGTGTGTGTGTGTGTGTCGTTGTACAAAAGTGTTAAGTTCGAATCCATTCTCCTCTTAGAGGTTTAACAATTTTATTTGTACGTCTACTAACAGGTGGCCCACTTATCGGTCTGCATAGGGACACAAATGACATAAAAAATATAGAGGGGTCATTTAAAAAAATCAACGTCATTTGTGGACAAATTAAGTCAAATTCACTGAAATTCCATTAAATTGGAATAAAATGCTCTCGAGATATAAGTTGAGGGACTAGTATTGCTCATTTTTCAATATGTGAGACTAAAACGCTCTCACGGTGCAAGATGTGGGACTAGAGGTGTATATACCTCTTAATTATTTTATAGCCTCAATTGCTAGGCCAGAGGACCAATTAATGCTCCTAGTTTTACTCAGTTACTCCACTAGTTGACCGTAAAATATGAACCACCACGTCGTGTAACGCTCCTGGCCGATCATGTTGTTAAAACATGAGTGCATCCATTGGCTTGGATGTTTTCAATTAGATACGGTGGCCACGAGCATTTCCTGGATTTTAGGATTACTCCTACATGCAGTAACTAGCTATAAAGCGAGTAGGTGAAGTTAATTCTCCAAACTAGTACTACTCTGGCCTTGTAATACCAAACACAGGGAGTACCTCAAGTGTGGTTATATGGATGATCATTTGATGTGACTCTCGGCCATGAATTCCTGACCATATAGCCGTACGTTCTACCACCTTTTTTACTACTACTAGTAGTAGTACATGGAGGCTAGCAAAATTCAAAATCTCAATCGAGCGGCAAAATCACATACATCAACTTCGAAATATTTCCCGCCTAACCATTTCAAAAACTTTGAGCTAAAATCTCCCACCTAGAGAGTACCATTTTTATATTATTATTATTATCAGATGGGCGCTTGTCAAATTCAAAATCTCAATCGATCGGCAAAACCGCACACCGACTTTGAAGCATTTCCCGCCCCTCCGTTTCAAAAAATTTGAGGCAAAATCTCCCACTGGGGCAGTACCATATGTTTATTATTATCAGAAGGGCGCTTGTAAAATTCAAAATCTCAATCGAGTGGCTAAACCATACACTAACTTTGAAGCATTTGCCGCCCCTCAGTTTCGAAAACTTTGAGGAATAATATCCCACCGGGGCAGTACCATTTTAATATTATTATTAGATGGAAGGTCGCCAAATTCAATATCTCAATCAAGCGGCAAAATCACACACCGATCTTGAAGCATTTCCCGCCCCTCAGTTTCAAAAACTTTTGAGTTCAAAATTCCGATTCTACCCATTGTTCTAACGCCCTATGGGCAAGCTAAAGTCAGTAGCTTAGGGGCACGATCGTAATTTATATTTCTGTTCATCTCCTTAGTCTGGATTCGCCCAGATTTTCCCGCTGGTCCTTCCAAAAATCCTAGCCCTCTCTCTCCCACGCCCTCACCTCCACGACCACGGTGTGCACCGGCCGGAGGCAATTCCACGATGGCCGGACCCGCTTGAGCGGCGGTCTCGTGCACCGCCGCGGAGCCACTTCACCGATGCTCACCCACCGGATCTGGTTCACTGAGTCTCTCTGCCACTGCACCGGAGTTGCGGTGTCGTTCACCATGCTGATGGCGTCATCGACCGCCCAAGCTTTGCTTCCCGGCCACCGAAAGCTACCCAACAGTATCGGATCCGCTTCACCGGTGTACACCGGACGTGATCTAGTTTAGGGAGTTCCATGTCCACCGCTCTAGACCAGCTTCTCGGCCATTGCCGTCCACAACACTGGATCTGCCTCAGCGACGCTCTCATCCGCCGCGCTCAAGCTGGCATCAACCGCCCAAGATCTACTTCCCCGATGCCAACATCCACCACAACCGCAGCACCCTCAGTGACCTGGACATCACCCGCACGGTACCGACGATGCTTAGACGCCTCTTCGACCAAGGTTAACCAAATCTGCAACCAGTTTTTGTTTTGTCGCCAGTATAGCAGGTTCAAGCCTGTCACAGTGAACTGCATTTTTGTCATTGTGCTCATACATACAAGTAAGTGGGCATGCCTGTTCTTCGTGCTAGTACATACAAGGTCATTAGACATTTCGGTTTGCATGCGCTGCTCTACAAATTTCAAGTCATGGACATGTCTGTTATTTTGTCATACACATGTTCTTAGCTACTCCATACAACAGTAATTGCCTCCTACCGTGTAATTCTTGCAAAATTTGAAGTCAGCGAAAAATATTGCTGTTGATTCCCTGCTCTACAGTTGCTGAATCTATCTGTTTAGTCCTGAGATCACTTTTGCTATTATTTCCTCCTTGGCATCGTTCTGCTATCCTGTAGTAGCCGTTTAAACTCTTCGTACTAATTCGATTATGATTTTGTATTTGCCATCAGCTTCTTCAAAAGCTGCATCACTAACTATTTCCTTTTTCTTGCATATAGCTCAAAATGGAACAATAAACATGTTGGTTTGCATAGCCTATTCTATAGGTTCAGAATGGATGCCATTAATTCCTTATCTCGTGCTAGTTCATCTTGACAACGTCACAAGTTTCCTCTACTATATAGTTCACTCGTGGTTTGCATTCCTGCTCTAGACGTTCTCTTATGATGCCATTATCATTTCTATCTGGTTGATTCTTAGCTATGACAGTACCTACATGCCATTGTGTAGCTCACCGCAAATTCCGAGTCACCCAACAACTATGCATCAAGGAGATGTCACTGCTTCCATATATATTTGCTGAAATGACCTCGCTTGTTTATATTTGCTGAAATTTTAAGAAACACTTTGTTTAATTGCTCATTTCATTCTAGGCACACTTGTCTAATCCTTGTTTGTCCTGCTCTACAGGTTCACGAGCAACACCATTATATCTTGCATCTGGTTCTGGGTCTGGTTCGTCCTAAGTCACAACATAACTATCCTCTACAATATATAGTTCATTCGTGGTTTGCATTCCTGCTCTACATGTTCTCGTATGATGCGGTTATAATTTCTATCTAGTTCATTCTTCGCTATGACACTAACTGCATGCCATTTTGTGTCTCAGTGCAAATTCCGAGTCACTTGACGTCTCTTACATGTTATGGTATAGAACTAGTTCCATATATATTTGTTGAAATGACCTGGCTAGGTTATTTTTGCTGAAATTCTAAGCCACACACACATTTTTTGATTGCTCGTTTCACGGTAGGAACACTTGTTTAATGCGTTCTTGCTTGTCCTGTTTGTTTATTGTGATGGTCAATAATTGAACCATTGACCAGTTCTAAACTCCAGATCATAGCTCCTGTCATATCAGTCAAATGAGTACTTTGTCTTGTTTGATGTATTAACTTCTTATTACTTAGTTTCAGGGTGAAATTATTCATATCGCCACCAAAGAGGGGGCTACAAGCTCATGTCTCCTCCAATGTAGCTGTCACACCCAAATAAAGATGCAGGTGATCAGTTGAGGACTCTGCTATGAACTTGATTGTCAACTAAAATGCCGATTTTTCTTTCCCTTGATTTGATAATATGTAATAATTTTAAGAAGTTTGCAGCTGATGTAATATCTAGATAACTCGCGTAGGCCATGTATACATTTAGTTGACACCGTCCACATATGCGGTAGTCGTCATGGTAACTACGCCAGGTAGGTCAATTAGGGAATAGTACCGTGCTTTGTTATTGGCCCGCCGTGTATTCGGCCGACGATGAACAATAAAAAATGCTGGATTATATAAACGTTTTATGATATTGGCATGGGCTTCAGAAAAGGCCGAAACACTAAGAGGCCATAAACGTAATGGGCCAACCTACAAGTTGTAACTGGACGTCACAGTAACAGTCCATAATGGTAACATGCCATAAGAGTAACGGGTCATAACTATAACATGCCATAACAGTAACAGGTCTTAACAGTAGCAGGCATAACAGAAACAGCCCATCGCAGTACAGGCAAGAAACTGTGAAATCTCATAACAGTAATAGGCCAAAATAGTAGCCGGCCGCAACAGTAAAGGGCCACAACAGTGGAAGGCCATAATAGTGACAAGCCAGAACATTAATGGCCCGAGAAATTTCCAGGCGAGGGAAATAATAGGCCGACACATTTACCAGACTAGAATAGTAAATGGCTGCTTGTGGGCCTAAACAAGTAAAGCCCGGAACAGTGAAAGGCCAGGACAGTAACATCATTGAACAGTAACGGGCCATCTCAGACAAGGGCCATCAGTAGGCAGCCCATGATGGGTTGTCATAAATAGTGATGGGCCGCCCGCAGGCCTTAAATGTACAGGAGCGACTTGGCGCAGGCTACTAATGGGCCACAGAGTGTTGGAATATCATGGTTCTTCTTTAGGCCGAAACAGTATTGGGCCTGAAAGTTCGCGGGCCGCTGCTGGCTACAACTTTGGGCCCATTTCAAATAGTGAAGAACAAAATACTAACATGCCATCTTCTTATTGGGATCCCCTAATGAACCGAACCAGTTAGAATTTAGTAGGCCTTGGTTGGGCCTGCTTTCTGCCATGGTTTATAAGGCCGTTAATGGCGGTAGTTGGCCGCTAATGGCGGCTGCCACGTGGCAGTTTGCATGACGTCAGCAGTCAACGCAGCTGGCGGATAGATCTACGACGAAACAAGTTTTCGTGGCTGAAGGGTACGATCATCCACGGTTAGAAAAAAACCGTGGTAGATTCTTTTGTGATGAGGCTTTTAACACAAAGGGCCTCTGTCATAGAAGACTTTTTAGCCATGAAAAACGGGCCTTCAACCATGAAATAGTCCATCGTAAAAGCCAACTTTTCTTGTAGTGAGTGTGGCAGAGAGGTTGCATCACCACACCCACCTGAGTGTGTGTGGTCATGTGGATCATTGTGGTTTGGAAAAGAACGCATGCAATGACACTCCATCTGTCAGGCCATGGTCAGAAAGCCCAGGAACATGTGGGAATGCAGCAACCACATGGAATGGAGCACCAGTGCGGCAGAGAGGTTGCATCACCACAACTACCTGAGTGTGTGTCATCATGTTAATCGTTGTGGTTTGGAAAAGAACACATGCTATAACACTTCATGTGTCAGTCCATGGTCAGAATGCCCAGGAACATGTGGGAATTTATTTGCCACATGCAATAGAGCACTAGTGTGGCAGAGTGATTGCATAACCACACCCACTTGAGTGTGTGTGATCATGTGGATCATTGTTGTTTGGAAAAAAACATGCAATAGAACTCCAAGTGTCAGGCCATGGTCATAAATCCTAGGAAGATGTTGGAATGTAGGTGCCACATGCAATGGAGCACCAATGTGGCAGAGAGGTTGCATCACCACACCCACCTTCCTATGTGGTCATGTGGATCATTGTGGTTTGGAAAAGAACACATGCAATGACACTCCATGTGCCAAGCCATGGTTAGAAAGCCCAGGAACATGTTGGAATGTAGTTGCCACATGCAGTGCAGCACCAGTGTGGTAGAGAGGTTGCATCACCACACCCACCTAAGTTTGTGTGGTCATGTGGATTATTGAGGTTTGGAAAAGAACACATGCAATGACACTCCATGTGTCAGGCCATGGTTAGAAAGCCAAGGAACATGTTGGAATGCAGCTGCTACATGCAATGGAGCACCAGTGTGGCAGAGAGGTTCCATCACCACACCCACCTGAGTGTGTCTGGTCATGTAGCTCATTCTGGTTTGGAAAAAACACATGCAATCAAACTCCATATCTCAGGGCATGGTTAGAAAGCCCGGAAACATGTTGGAATGCAGTTTCCACATGGAATGGACCACTAGTGTAGCAGAGAGGATGCATCACCACACCCACCTGAGTGTGTGTGGTTGTGTGGATCATTGTGGTGTGGAAAAGAAGACATGCAATGACACTCCATGTGTTAGGCCATGGTCAGAAAGCCCTGGAACATGTTGGATTGCAGTTGCCACATGCATTAGAGCACCAGTGTGGTAGAGAGGTTGCATCACCACACCCACCTAAGTGTGTGTTGTCATGTGGATCAGTTGTTTGGAAAAGAACACATCCAATGACACTCCATGTTCAGGCCATGGTCAGAAAGCCCAGGAACATGTTGGAATGCAGCTGCCACATGCAATGTAGTAGCAGTGTGGCAGAGAGGTTGCATCACCGCACCCACCTCAGTGTGTGTGGTCTTTTGGATCATTTTGATTTGGAAAAGAACACATGCAAAAACACTGCATGCGTCAGTCCATGGCTAGAAAGCCTAGGAACATGTTGGAATGCAGCTGCCACGTGAAATGGAGCACCAATGTGGCAGAGAGGTTGCATCACCACACCCACGTGAGTGTGTGTGGTCATGTGGATCATTGTGGTTTGGAAAATAACACATGCAATTCCACTTCATGTGTCAGTCCATGGTCAGAAAGCCTAGAAATATGTTGGAATGCAGCTTCCACATGCAAGGGAGCACTAGTGTGGCTGAGAGGATGCATCACCACACCCACATGAGTGTGTGTGGTCATGTGGATCATTCTGGTTTGGAAAATAACACATGCAATGACACTCCATGTGTTTGGCCATGGTCAGAAAGCCTAGGAACATGTTGGAATAGAGTTGCCACATGCATTGGAGCACTAGTGTGGTAGAGAGGTTGCATCGCCACACCCACCTAAGTGTGTGTGGTCACGTGGATCATTTTGGTTTTGAAAAGAACACATGCAATGACACTCCATGTTCAGGCCATGGTGAGATAGCCCAGGAACATGTTGGAAGGCAGCTGCCACTTGCAATGGAGTAGCAGTGTGGCAAAGAGGTTGCATCACCACACCTACCTGAGTGTGTGTGGTCTTTTGGATCATTTTGATTTGGAAAAGAACACATGCAAAAACACTGCATATGTCAGTCTATGGCTAGAAAGCCCAGGAACATGTTGGAATGCAGTTGCCACATGCATATGGAGCACGAGTGTGGCCGAGAGGTTGCATCACCACACCCACCTGAGTGTGTGTGGTCATGTGGATCATTGAGGTTTGTAAAAGAACACATGCAATGCCACTCCATGTGTTAGTCCATGGTTAGAAAGCCTAGAAACATGTTGGACTGCATCTTCCACATGCAATGGAGCACCAGTGTGACAGAGAGGTTGCATCACCACACCTACCTGAGTGTGTCTGGTCACGTGGATCATTGTGGTTTGGAAAACAGATGCAAATGAAACTCCATGTGTCGGGCCATGGTGAGAAATCCTAGGAAAATGTTGGAATGTAGCTTCCACATGAAATGGAGCACCAGTGTGGCAGAGAGGTTGCATCACCCAACCACCTGAGTGTGTGTGGTCACGTGGATCATTCTGGTTTGGAAAAGAACACATGCAATAACACTACATGTGTTAGTCCATGGTCAGAATGCCCAGGAACATGTTGGAATGCAAGTGCCACATGCAATGGAGCACCAGTGTGGTAGAGAGGTTGCATAACCACACCCACCTGAGTGTGTGTGGTCATGTGGATCATCGTTATTTGAAAAAAAGACATGCAATGAAACTCCAAGTGCCAGGCCGTGGCCATAAAGCCTAGGAAGATGTTGGAATGCAGCTTCCACATGCAATGGAGCACCAATGTGGCAGAGAGGTTGCATCACCACACCCACCTGAGTGTGTGGTCATGTGGATCATTGTGGTTTGGAAAAGAACACATCCAATGACACTCCATGTGTCAGGCATTGGTCAGAAAGCCCAAAACATGTTGGAATGCAGTTGCCACGTGCATTGGAGCACCCGTGTGGTAGATAGGTTGCATCACCACACCCACCTAAGTGTACATGGTCATGTGGATCATTATGGTTTAGAACAGAACACATGCAATGACACTCCATGTTCAGGCCATGGTCAGAAAGCCCAGGAACATGTTGAAATGCAGCTGCCACATGCAATGGAGTACTAGCGTAGCAGAGAGGTTGCATCACCACACCAACCTAAGTGTGTGTGGTCATGTGGATCATTGTGGTTTGGAAAATAACACATGAAATTCCACTCCATGTATGAGTCCATGGTCAGAAAACCTAGAAACATGTTGGAATGCAGCTTCCACATGCAATGGAGCACCAGTGTGGAAGTGAGGTTGCATCACCACACCCCCACCTGAGTGTGTGTGGTCATGTGGATCATTGTGGTTTGGAAAAACACATGCAAATGAAACTCCATGTGTCAAGCCATGGTTAGAAAGCCTAGGAACATGTTGAAATGCAAGTGCCACATGCAATGGAGCACCAGTGTGGTAGAGACGTTGCATCACCACACCCACCGAAGTGTGTGTGGTCATGTGGATCATTGTGGTTTGGAAAAGAACGCATGGAATGACACTCTATTTTTTAGTCCATGGTCAGAAAGCCCAGGAACATATTGGAATGATGCTGCCACATGCAATGGAGCACTAGTGTGGCAGAGAGATTGCATAACCACAACCACATAAGTGCGTGTGGTCATGTGGATCGTTGTGGTTTGGAAAAGAACACATGCAATAACACTACATGTGTCAGTCGATGCTCAGAAAGCCCACGAACATGTTGGAATGGAGCTACCACATGCAATAGAGCACTAGTGTGGTAGAGAGATTGCATAACCACACCCACATAAGTGTGCGTGGTCATGTGGATCTTTGTTGTTTGGAAAAACACATGCAATAAAACTCCAGGAGTTAGGCCATGGTCATAAAGCCTAGGAAGATGTTGGAATGCAGCCGCCACATGCAATGGAGCACCAATGTGGTAGAGAGATTGCATCACCACACCCACATAAGTGTGTATGGTCATGTGGATCATTGTTGTTTGGAAAATAACACATGCAATGACACTCCATGTGTTAGGCCATGGTCGGAAAGCCTAGGAACATGTTGGAATGCAGCTGCCACTTGCAATGGAGCACCAGTGTGGTAGACAGGTTGCACCACCACACCCACCTGAGTGTGTGTGGTCTTTCAGATCATTTTGATTTGGAAAAGAACACATGCAATAACACTGCATGTGTTATTCCATGATCTGAAAGCGAGGAACATGTTGGAATGTAGCTGCCACATGCAATGGAGCACCAGTGTGGCAGAGAGGTTGCATCACCACACCCACCAGCGTGTGTGTGGTCATGTGGATCATTGTGATTTGGAAACGAACACATGCAATAACACTCCATGTGTAAGGCCATGGTCAGAAAGCCCAGAAACATTTTGGAATGCAACTTCCACCTGCAATGTGATGGATCTGAAATATAGCCATCCACGTCCACATTTAAAATGTATATTATTCATATTTTTGATGGAATATCTCTCTAAACCCTGCCACTAATGCCTAACAATCAAAGGGGCATGAAATCCTTTCTTCTGTTTGTTCCTGCGCTGATAATGCCATTTGATGATGGGAATCACTACATTAAAGTCAAAGATACGAGATTTCCAAAAACCAAAAGAAACCAGGAATCTTTAACGACCAACTATACGACCAGAACAAAATTCCGGCCGTATAGTTCTGGTCGTATAGTTTCCATCAACACCGCTAGGTCAAATAGAACAACTTTCGTGAAGGGACTCCTATATAAAGAAGCCTTGGGCAACGAAAAAATGGGCATCTCCAGAAACCATCAGCCACCCCCCGATCTCCATCCACAACACCAACGAGCCGCCGGAGGAATAGACTTAGATCTAATTTTTCCACCACCATAGCCATATTCCACCACTTGTAATAGTAGATCTCTTCTTCGATTGGCGACATAGTAAGACTATTTTCTATCAATCTCATGATTTTCGGTACAATGTTTATGATCTTTGATCTCATCTCTATGTGTGAGTAATTCTCCTTGGACTAAGGGCTTAGGCCTACCCATGTAGCTTTTTGTGCATGTTATTTATCATATATGGGACCATGTATTAGTTTGTATAACATGATGATTATTGTATCCTCTCTTGCATCAATCTAAGGACATGTCAGGTACCCAAGGCCTCGAGGATTGAGCCAGGAATAGGGAGTATGAGTAATGACTAATCTGCAGGTTGGGAACCCTAGTGACAGAAGGGGTAGTACAACTGTGTGTGAGGGATTTACTTGGGATTAACGGTGACATCACTATGAATATCATTAGTTCTCTTTCTTCTATGGATGAGACTAGTAGGTTATTTCTATAAGCGGTTTCAGAGGCAATAGCAATTATGGATGCACGACCCACATATAATTTATCTTGCTCTAACAATTACATCCATACTTTATTTCCATTAGATGTTTTGCACAACTACAAGTGAAACCGAACACCCTAGGCCCTCTGTCTTCATCATCGACGACAACAAAAAGACGCAAACTCTTGGTCCGGTAAAAACACACAATGAATTCTAAAACTCCGGAATGTCCGTTAAAGTAACTTCACTACGCATCTGCTTCCAGAGGATTCAATAAACCTAGGTCTACTACGGAAAAAGAAGCTATACTACATCCATAATCCGGATCGAAGGTATCAACCCTTTTTCTGGCGCCGTTGTCGGGGAAGCAATAGCTACCCTGGTGAGGTTAGTAGGAATCTTGCTAGTTTTAATTCTTGTTTTTAATTTTTAGTTTGCTTTCAGTCTTTATTTGAAAAACCAAAAAAATTAGTTATTTTAAATTCGTGTTCTTACTATTATAAGTCTTTATTTAAGAAAAACCAAAAACATAGGAACTATGGCTAAAAAGAAGCTTGGGGAGTTTGCAACTCCCAACAATGATTATTTGCATACTCCTATTACTCAGACAGCGATTGCGGCTGATGACTATGAAATTAAACCCCATTATTTAAGTTTGGTTCAACAGAATCAATTTGGAGGCTCTGATGTTGAGGACGCTGGTATGCACTTGAATACTTTCACTGAAATATGTGATATGATGCAAATAAAAGATGTTGACCCTGATGCTGTCAAATTGCGTTTATTTCCTTTCTCTCTTAGAGAAACAGCAAATGAATGGTTGCTAGCTTTGCCTAAAAATACTATTACCTCATGGGTGGGATGTACTTCTTTATTTATAACTAAATTTTCCCACCTACAAAGATTATGCAACTAAGATCCAATATTACTGGTTTTATACAGGAAGAGCGTGAGCCACTAGCGCTTGCATGGGAGAGGATGAAAGAGTGCTCAAGAAACTGTCCCAGACATGGGATGGAAGATTGGTTAACCCTCCATTTATTTTTATAGTGCTCTTAATCCCGTGTCTAAGTCTATGCAGCTAGAAGAACATTCATGGGTAAACATATTACCGAAACAAAGCAGCTGCTAGAGAATATGCAAGACAACCATGCACAATGGCATATGGAAAGATCAAACACGAAGAAGGTGAACTCCGTATCACCACAAGAAAATGAAGAACTCAATGCTAAGTTGGATGAGCTCATATTAGCCATAAAAGGTAAGGAAACACATGTAAGAGCTATTCCAGAATCAAATATTGAAAAATAGACTTCATAGCTCCTAATGATTATAACCCTACTTGGAAGAAGAATTATAATCCTAATTTTTAGAAACATTATTCTAATCCTGCAGGTAACTCTATGAATAATATGGGAACTAGTAATGGTAGTCTCCAAGAAACACTTAAGTATTTTATAGACTCACAAAATGAACAAAACAATATTCTTGTTAAAATAACAGAGAACCATGATGCTATGCTTGGTAAATTATCTAACCAAGCTGTAAGTTTGAGGAATGATTTGTAGGCCCTCCAAGAAAGAATGAGGATTGTTGAGGCACAACTAGGTAAGATAACCGAGAGTCAAACTCTCATTCTAGCTAAATTTGCAAGTAAAGCTGAGCCCAATCATGTTGAAGACCTCAAAATGATGAGGATCCAAAGAGAAGAGCCTAAAGAGCTTGATTATAGTAATGCTCCTTCACCAAGTTACACCGTTGAAGATCTTGTGAAAAGGATCAACATTAAGATTCCAGTAAGTGAAGGAAATGAGGAAGCTATGTACCAACATTTTGTTAATTAGGTAGTAATAGAGGTACGTGAGCTTGAGGAAGAATATAAGCAAATTGGTGAAAAATTACCTGTGAAGCTTGATGATATATTTGAGCCTACTATTAAGATTAAGATTGAGACCAGTGAGATAGCTGCACTTTGTGATCTAGGTGCAAGCGTCTCAACGATTCCAAAAAGTCTATTCAATAAGTTAAATCTTGGATCTTTTGAGATCACCGAGTTAAAATTGCATCTAGAAGGTTCTACCTACAAACAAGCTGTAGGAATTAAGGAGAACACTTTAGTATACATTAAAGGCTGTCCTGCTCTTATTGATTTTGTTATTTTTGACATGCCTGAAGATGCTATTACTCCTATTATACTAGGCTTTCCTTTCTTAAGGACTATTAAGGCTTTGATTAATCTACATGAAGGGAACATGAAGATTCAATTGCCTTCGCGGGATCCTTTTGTTATTCACTACCCAGGAAGAAGAAAGCAAAGCATGATGAAAAGGAGACCATCACTTTGAAGGCCCACTACTTTGGAGTGGGTGTTCCACTCATCTAGCCTAAGTGAGCAACATTCAGGTCAAGCTATTGAGCATAAAAGAGCGCTCCATGGGAGGAAACTCATGTGAAATAAAGGTTTGAGTTAAGTTTTAGTTTTAGTTTATGTTTAATAAAGATTGCTAGAAAACTCCATTTGAGGAGAATAAGTTCGGTAGTACTAAAAATCCTGCTTTATACATGCTATTTTTGGTCAACAATATTTACTATCATTTTTCTGCAAAAACAAGGTATCTCAATAAGTTACACGATAAGAAGTAATTGGTGAAGAAACAGATTTTTTATGCATACAGACGGTTTAATGACCAACTATACGGTAGGAATAAAAATTCCGGCCGTATAGCTCTAGTCATATAGATATTTCTGCAATCGACAATTTTTCTTTCATATATACTGACTCTTTAATGACCAACTATATGGCAGGAATAAAAACTCTAGCCGTATAGCTCCGGTCGTATAGATATCGATGCTTTCATACAAATTCTTTTCCAGGTATAGACGGTTTGACGACCAACAATACGAGAGGAACATATTGTTCAAGCCGTATAGTTCCAGCCGTATAGCTGCGCTGCCAGGTGGAAACCCTAAAATTTTGACAAAAGGCCAACTATATGGAAGGAACACAATGCTCTGGCCGTATAGTTGCGGCCGTATAGTTGCGTCTGACAACAAAATCACAGGAGAAAGTACCTCCAACCCCAAAACATCAATCTTTTTTCTCTCGTCTACCTCCGAACTCTCTCAAAACCTCAAGATATCTTCACCTCTACTCAATTTCGTTCGATTTCCTTGCACACAAGTGATCTATAGTATGTCTCTCCTCCAATCCTCCAATTACTTGTTGCAAATTAATCTTGGATCTATTGTCATTATCAATCTAGGGTGAGACCTACTATGAACTAATTGCCATGATTCTCTTGCCTAGATTATTATTTATAAAGGATTCTTTAGTGTGCTATGATGAGCAATATGTTATACTTATTATTCTTGGATCAAAAAGTTTTATTTTGTCTTCCTTTATTAGTTTAGATGATGAACACAAGGAGCCAAACTCGTGCTCGTGCCGCCGCTAGCACTTCTTGGGATTTCACTTAAGAATGCTTGGGGATACAGTTCAGGAATGAGCTCCAACGCGATCGCTTCAACAAAATCGAGAACCGCGAAGTGAAGGCCACCAAGTGGGCTTGCCCCATTATATTGAACCAACTCGGTATTTCTGATGACTTCAATTTACTTTGCAATAGAAGTGGCCTACAAAATTTTGTGTACAATGATGTGCCTACTTATCGCTGGTTAACCATTGAATTCCTAAGTTTGTTGCAAAGCACTGTTAAACTTTGGTAGGGATAGGACACGATTTCTTTCCGACTTATGAACAACAACTACACTTTAACACTACATGAATGGTGAGCATGTTTTAATTTCCCAAACAATGATGCTAATGCCTTACGCACATCCTTTACTGGCTTGAATCCTTCCCCTGAACAATATTATAATGGAATGAGTTTCACGACTAGAGTAAGCAAGGGAAAGAATATTCAACATCTTGCAATTCGCTGTTTGTTCTATGTGATTGCTAACATCTTGTAGGCAAGAAACGAGTTCACAAGACTCAATGAGGAGGACATCTTAGTCATCGCAAAGGCTGCTTACATCAACTGCAACTTGTCACTCAACTTGGGTGCAATCCTTGTGCGCTACTTGGAGCACCAATCCTCCCAAAGACAAGGACCGATCACAGGTGGAGGCGTCATCACCGTGCTTGCCACTGCCCTAGGCATCGACCTAGGTGAGTTGCAACCTGTGCTAGGTGAGCGACATGTTGGTTTCTCTACTATAAAGGCTTGTGGAATGCTCACTAGGAGAGGTGTTGTTTTTTACCTGCATATTGCTGTAGCTTGGCATATCTACCCTACTCCTATGCATAATGGTGTTTTCTCTATCGAGGTAGGACGTTTTCTATATGACTTGCAGGTTGACCAACACCAACATGAGGAGGATATTCTGGATGAGGATGAGGACCAAGAAGAGGAGCAAGAAGTCCCTCATCAAGAGGAGCAGCCGTCAACCCGGTTCGCTACATTCAAAGACTTCCTAGAACTTGGAGGTTCCTAGAACTTGGAGGGACTATGGAGAGGATGCATAGCCTCTCTTTGAACCTCCGAGGAACAACTAGTAATTTATCAACTCAATTTGCGAACTAGAGTAACTAATATTTCCTGCCACCACAATGATTTAAAGGGCTTGCAAAAGCCTAAGCTTGGGGAAGTTTCCTCATGTACCTTTATTTCGCATTCATTTTGTTTTAGTTATTTCGAGGTTGTGCTTTTAGTTCGAGTTTATAAGCACTCGTGTTGGTTTTCCCAACACTTTAGTTTTAGTTCTTTCTATTTGCTTTCGAGATTTTCTAGCCGAACTTTGCCGCCAATTTTCTATACTTTAAATTCCCTCTCTTAAGAACAACAAAAAGATTTCTTCATTTTTCTTTATTTCCCTCTTTCTTTTCTTTCCACCTCGAGGTTCTCATGTGTTTGCAGGAGAGTGATCAACTTGGAGTTTCCAAGAAACAAATAAAAAAGGAAGAGAGAAGTGGAACCAAACATGAGAGGTATGCCTTATGACTCACCACTTTTGAAGTTTGAGAAACCCATGCTAGTTAGTAGTAAATGTTGAGCTGTTATATTGGTGGAGTGAGTCTTTTTACTGTAGTAAGATTTTCATTTGCATGGGTATTTAGTTGGGTACATTTTGTTCCAGCTCTTGTAATTAACCAAGTCTTTCCTAAATTTGCTAAACAATTGTAATAAGAAAAAGTCTCACAATTGAAGGCTTGGGTGTTGTAGTATTTAGTCTTGAAGGCTTATTTCTAGAGACACTCAACACCACTAAAAATGTTGATTGACTTGATAGCTCTCTTTAAAAGGATTTGTTCGATTGAATTAATGTTTAGCGGTTTTTGTCAGCATGCCAAAGTTTGACTTGTTAATCCTAAGAATGATATAGCTTTATGCGTGTCAAACTTCATGGGATGTGAACAACTCCGCTGGCCTATGAACGATCTTCATGGAGGAAACTCCAAGATTTTGGCTATGAGTTGATTAAACACATGTAGCAGCAATGCTATAGTGGGTAAGATTCTTGGCACTCCCGGGTAGCTGTGTTCATGATGGAATCACTCCTCTGGCTATTATGAGTAATCATTATGCAAAATGAACAAAAACCTTAGTGATGCCACGAGTGTCCATCACAGCCTGATAAACTAACATTTTTTTTGGCATGCTCTCAATTACTCAAGAACTGAAATTCTTGAAGGACAATGAATAGAAAAGTAGTCCTTGCAAAGTCTTGGTTTATTGATGTGGGAGAATTGAGATACTCTAGTGTATATGCTTTTCATGACAACTCTCACACTCTCAATTTTCTTGACTATACTTTATTATTCAAACGCAAGCCTATGAGTTGATTACATGACATGGAATATAGTTTACTCATTTGAATTATCCATGTTAACAATAATTTTGCTGTGATATAAGGATGCATAAACCCCGTATGATATGCTTGCCATTACTCTATCTATGCTGAAGATATTCAGATTTATAAAGTGAAGGAAATATGAGACTACCAATCATGAGTAAGATCATCATCTTGTTATTTCAGTTTAAATGCTGAGTTCCTTTTTGATTTTGGTTTTCTTGCTTGAGGACGATCAAGTTTAAGCTTGGGGATGTTGATGGCTCTGAAATATAGCCATCCACGTCCACATTTAAAATGGATATTATTCATATTTTTGATGAAATATCTATGTAAACCCTACCACTAATGCCTAATAATAAAAGGGGTAAGCAATCCTTTCTTTATATTTTTTCCTCCGCAAATAATGACGTTTGTTGATGGGATTCACTACATTAAAGTCAAAGATACGAGATTTCCAACAACCATAAGAAACCAGGAGTCGTGGGTTAGAGACAGACGCTTTAACGACCAACTATATGATCGGAACAAAATTCTGACCGTATAGTTCCGATCGTTTTGTTGCCATCGATGCCGCTAGGTCAAACAGAACAACTTTCGTGAAGGGACCCCTATATAAAGAAGCCTCAGGCGACGAGAAAACGGGCAGCTCTAGAAACCATCAGCCACCCCGAGATATCCATCCACAACATGGACGAGCCGCCGAAGTAATAGACTTAGATCTAATCTATCCACCACCATAGCCATATTCCACCACTTGTAATAGTAGATTTATTCTTTGATTGGCGACATTGTAAGACTATTTTGCTACCATAGCCATTCTCATGATTTTTGCTACAATGTTTATCATCTTTGATCTCATCTCTATGTGTGAGTAATTATCCTTGGGCTAAGGGCTTTGGCCTAGCCATGTAACTTTTTGTGCTTGTTATTTATCATTGATGGGATCATGTATTAGTTTGTATGACATGATGATTATTGTATCCACTCTTGCCTCAATGTAAGGACTTGTTAGGTACCCAAGACCCCGAGGATTGAGCCAGGTATAGGGAGTATGAGTAATGACTAATCTGCAGGTTGGAAACCCTAGTGACAGAAGGGATAGTACGGCTGTATGTGAGGGATTTACTTGGGATTAACGGTGACATCACTATGCCTATCATTAGTTCTCTTTCTTCTATGGATGATACTAGTAGGTTATTGCAATACGCGGTTTCGGAAGCAATAGCAATTATGGATGCACTGCCCACATATAATTTATCTTGCTCTAACAATTACATGCATACTTTATTTTTATATTTTATTCCCATCAAATGTTTTGCACAGCTACAGGTGAAACCGAACGCCCTAAGCCCTCTCTCTCTCTCCATCATTGAAAAACAAAAAGATGCAAAATCTTGGTTTGGTAAATAGATAAAAGGAATTCTAAAACTCCTGAAGGTCCGTTAAAGTAATTTCACTATGCATGTGCTTCCCGAGGATTCGATAAACCTAGGTCCACTAGGGAAAAACAAGCTATACTAAATTCGTAATCCGGATCGAAGGTATCACAATGGAGCACCAGTGTGACATAGAGGTTTCATCACACACACTCCTCAGTGTGTGTGGTCATGTGGATCATTGTGGTTTGGAAAAAACACATGCAATGAAACTCCATGTGTCAGGTCATGGTCATAAAGCCTAGGAACATCTTGGAATGCAGCTACCAACAATGGAGCACCAGTGTCGTAAAGCGGTTGCATCACCACACCCACCTAAGTGTGTGTGGTCATGTGGATCATTTTGGTTTGGAAAATAACACATACAATGACACTCCATGTGTCAGGCCATGCTCAGAAAGCCCAGGAACATGTTGGAATGCAGCTGCCACATGCAATGGAGCACTATTCTGGCACAGATGTTGCATCACGACACCAACCTGAGTGTGTGTGGTCTTTTGGATCATTTTTATTTGGAGAAGAACACAAGTAATAACACTGCATATGTCAGTCCATGGTTAGAAAGCCCAGGAAAATGTTGGAATGTAGCTGCCACATGCAATAGAGCACTAGTGTGGCAGATATGTTGCATCACCACACACACCTAAGTGTGTGTCGTCATGTGGATCATCGTGGTTTGGAAAACAACACATGTAATGACAATCCATATGTCAGGCCATAGTCAAAAAGCCTAGGAACATGTTGGAATGCAGCTGCCACATGCAATGGAGCATCAATATGGCAAATAGGTTGCATCCCCACACCCACCCGAGTGTGTGTGGTCATGTGGATCATTGTGGTTTGTTAAAGAGAACATGTAATGACAGTCCATGTGTCAGACCTTGGTGAGAAAGCCCAGGAACTTGGTTGAATGCAGCTGCCTCATGCAATGGAGCACTAGTGTGGCAGAGAGGTTGCATCACGACACCTACATGAGTGTGAGTGGTCATGTGGATCATTCTGGTTTGGAAAACAACACATGCTATGACACTCCATGTGCGAGGCCATGGTCAGAATGCCGAGGAGCATATTGGAATGCAGCTGCCACATGCAATGGAGCACCAGTGGGGCAGAGAGGATGCATCACCACACCCAACTGAGCGTGTTTGGTCTTGTGGACCATTTTGATTTGGAAAAGAACACATGCAATAACATTGAATATGTCAGTCCATGGTTAGAAAGCCCATGAACATGTTGGAATGCAGTTGCCACATGCGATAGAGCACCAGTGTGGAAGAGAGGCTTCATCACCATAACCACCTGAGTGTGTGTGGTCATGTGGATCATTGTGGTTTGGAAAAGAACACATGCAATGACACTCCATGTGTTAGGCCATGGTCAGAAAGCCTAGGAACATATTGCAATGTAGCTACAACATGCAATGGAGCACCAGTGTGGCATAGAGGTTGCATCACCACACCTACCTGAGTGTGTGTGGTCAGGTGGATCATTGTGGTTTGGAAAAGAGCACATGTAATGACAGTCCATGTGTTAGACCTTGGTGAGAAAGCCCTGGAACTTGGTTGAATGCGGCTGCCTCATGCAATGGTGCACTAGTGTGGCAGAGAGGTTGCATCACCACACCGACCTGAGTGTGAGTGGTCATGTGGATCATTCTGGTTTGGAAAAGAACACATGCTATGACACTCCATGTGCGAGGCCATGGTCATAAAGCCCAGGAGAATATTGGAATGCAGTTGCCACATGCAATGGAGCACAAGTGGGGCAGAGAGGTTGCATCACCACACCCACCTGAGCGTGTTTGGCCTTGTGGACCATTTTGATTTGGAAAAGAACACATGCAATAACACTGAATGTGTCAGTCCATGGTCAGAAAGCCCATGAACATGTTGGAATGCAGTTGCCACATGCAATAGAGCACCAGTATGGAAGAGAGAGTTCATCACCATAACCACCTGAGTGTGTGTGGTCATGTGGATCATTGTGGTTTGGAAAATAAGACATGCAATGACACTCCATGTGTTAGGCCATGGTTAGAAAGCCTAGGAACATGTTGCAATGTAGCTACCACATGCAATGGAGCACCAGTGTGGCATAGATGTTGCATCACCACACCCACCTGAGTGTGTGTGGTCAGGTGGATCATTATGGTTTGGAAAAAAGCACAAGCAATTACACTCAATGTTTCAGGCCATGGTCACATACACCAGGAATATGTTGGAATGCAGCTACCACATTCAATGGAGCACAACTGTGGTAGAGAGGTTGCATCACCACATCCACCTGAGTGTGTGTGGTCATGTGGATCACTATGGTTCGGTAAAGAACACATGCAATGACACACCATGTGTGAGGCCATGGTCAGAAAGCTCAGGAACATGTTGGAATGTAGCTGCCACATGCAACGGAGCACCAGTGTGGTAGAGAGGTTACATCACCACCACACCCACCTTAGTGTGTTTGGTCATGTCGATCATTGTGGTTTGGAAAATAACACATGCAATGACACTCCATGTGTGAGGCTATGGCTAGAAAGCCCAGAAACATCTTGGAATGCAGCTACCACAGGCAAAGGAGCACCAGTGTGGCAAAGAGGTTCGTCACCACACCCACCTGAGTGTGTTTGGTCATGTGGAGAACTGTGGTTTGGAGGAAACACATGCAATGAAACTCCATGTGTCAGGCCATGGTCATAAAGCCTAGGAACATGTTGGAATGCAGCGGCCAAATGCAATGTAGCACCAGTATGGCAGAGAGGTTGCATCACCACAACCACCTGAGTGTGTGTGGCCTTGTGGACCATTTTGATTTGGAAAAGAACACATGCAATAACACTACATGTATCAGCCCATGGTCAGAAAGCCCAGGAACATGTTGGAATGCAGTTAACACATACAATAGAGCATCAGTGTGGTATAGAGGTTGCATCACCATGCCCACCTGAGTGTGTGTGTTCATGTGGATCATTGTGGTTTTTAAAAGAACACATGCAATAACACTCCATGTGTCAGGCCATGGTCAGAAAACCTAGGAACATGTTGGAATGTAGACGCCACATGCAATGGAGCATCGATATGGCAAATAGGTTGCATCACCACACCCACCCGAGTGTGTGTGGTCATGTGGATCATTGTGGTTTGGAAAAGAGCACATGTAATGACAGTCCATGTGTCAGACCTTGGTGAGAAAGCCCAGGAACTTGGTTGAATGCAGCTGCCTCATGCAATGGAGCACTAGTGTGGCAGAGAGGTTGCATCACCACACCCACCTGAGTGTGAGTGGTCATGTGGACCATTCTGGTTTGGAAAAGAACACATGCTATGACACTCCATGTGTGAGGCCATGGTCAGAAAGCCCAGGAGAATATTGGAATGCAGTTGCCACATGCAATGGAGCACAAGTGGGGCAGAGAGGTTGCATCACCACACCCACCTGAGCGTGTTTGGTCTTGTGGACCATTTTGATTTCGAAAAGAACACATGCAATAACACTGAATGTGTCAGTCCATGGTCAGAAAGCCCATGAACATGTTGGAATGCAGTTGCCACATGCAATAGAGCACCAGTGTGGAAGAGAGAGTTCATCACCATAACCACCTGAGTGTGTGTGGTCATGTGGATCATTGTGGTTTGGAAAAGAAGACATGCAATGACACTCCATGTGTTAGGCCATGGTCAGAAAGCCTAGGAACATGTTGCAATGTAGCTGCCACATGCAATGGAGCACCAGTGTGGCATAGATGCTGCATCACCACACCCACCTGAGTGTGTGTGGTCAGGTGGATCATTATGGTTTGGAAAAAAGCACAAGCAATTACACTGAATGTTTCAGGCCATGGTCACATACACCAGGAATATGTTGGAATGCAGCTACCACATTCAATGGAGCACAACTGTGGTAGAGAGGTTGCATCACCACATCCACCTGAGTGTGTGTGGTCATGTGGATCACTATGGTTCGGTAAAGAACACATGCAATGACACACCATGTGTCAGGCCATGGTCAGAAAGCTCAGGAACATGTTGGAATGTAGCTGCCACATGCAATGGAGCACCAGTGTGGTAGAGAGGTTACATCACCACCACGCCCACCTTAGTGTGTTTGGTCATGTCGATCATTGTGGTTTGGAAAATAACACATGCAATGACACTCCATGTGTGAGGCTATGGCTAGAAAGCCGAGAAACATCTTGGAATGCAGCTACCACAGGCAAAGGAGCACCAGAGTGGCAGAGAGGTTCGTCACCACACCCACCTAAGGGTGTCTGGTCATGTGGATCATTGTGGTTTGGAGAAAACACATGCAATGAAACTTCATCTGTCAGGCCATGGTCATAAAGCCTAGGAACATGTTGGAATGCAGCTGACACATGCAATAGAGCATCAGTGCAGTACAGAGGTTGCATCACCAAGCCCACCTGAGTGTGTGTGGTCATGTGGATCATTGTGGTTTGGAAAAGAGCACATGTAATGACAGTCCATGTGTCAGACCTTGGTGAGAAAGCCCAGGAACTTGGTTGAATGCAGCTGCCTCATGCAATGGAGCACTAGTGTGGCAGAGAGGTTGCATCACCACACCCACCTAAGTGTGAGTGGTCATGTGGATCATTCTGGTTTGGAAAAGAACACATGCTATGACACTCCATGTGTGAGGCCATGGTCAGAAAGCCCAGGAGAATATTGGAATGCAGTTGCCACATGCAATGGAGCACAAGTAGGGCAGAGAGGTTGCATCACCACACCCACCTGAGCGTGTTTGGTCTTGTGGACCATTTTGATTTCGAAAAGAACACATGCAATAACACTGAATGTGTCAGTCCATGGTCAGAAAGCCCATGAACATGTTGGAATGCAGTTGCCACATGCAATAGAGCACCAGTGTGGAAGAGAGAGTTCATCACCATAACCACCTGAGTGTGTGTGGTCATGTGGATCATTGTGGTTTGGAAAAGAAGACATGCAATGACACTCCATGTGTTAGGCCATGGTCAGAAAGCCTAGGAACATGTTGCAATGTAGCTGCCACATGCAATGGAGCACCAGTGTGGCATAGATGCTGCATCACCACACCCACCTGAGTGTGTGTGGTCATGTGGATCATTATGGTTTGGAAAAAAGCACAAGCAATTACACTCAATGTTTCAGGCCATGGTCACATACACCAGGAATATGTTGGAATGCAGCTACCACATTCAATGGAGCACAACTGTGGTAGAGAGGTTGCATCACCACATCCACCTGAGTGTGTGTGGTCATGTGGATCACTATGGTTCGGTAAAGAACACATGCAATGACACACCATGTGTCAGGCCATGGTCAGAAAGCTCAGGAACATGTTGGAATGTAGCTGCCACATGCAATGGAGCACCAGTGTGGTAGAGAGGTTACATCACCACCACGCCCACATTAGTGTGTTTGGTCATGTCGATCATTGTGGTTTGGAAAATAACACATGCAATGACACTCCATGTGTGAGGCTATCGCTAGAAAGCCCAGAAACATCTTGGAATGCAGCTACCACAGGCAAAGGAGCACCAGAGTGGCAGAGAGGTTCGTCACCACACCCACCTGAGGGTGTCTGGTCATGTGGATCATTGTGGTTTGGAGAAAACACATGCAATGAAACTTCATCTGTCAGGCCATGGTCATAAAGCCTAGGAACATGTTGGAATGCAGCTGACACATGCAATAGAGCATCAGTGCAGTACAGAGGTTGCATCACCAAGCCCACCTTAGTGTGTGTGGTCATGTGGATCATTGTGGTTTTTAAAAGAACACATGCAATGACACTCCATGTGTCAGGCCATGGTTAGAAAACCTAAGAACATGTTGGAATGTAGACGCCACATGCAATGGAGCACCAGTGTCGAAGAGAGGTTGCATCACCACACCTACCTGAGTGTGTGTGGTCATGTGGATCATTGTGGTTTGGAAACGATCACATGAAATGACACTCCATGTGCCAGGCCATGGTCAGAAAGCCGAGGAACATGTTGGAATGCAGCTGCCACATGCAATGGAGCACTAGTGTCGCAGAGAGGGTGCATGACCACACCCATCTGAGTGTGTGTGGTCATGAGGATCATTGTAGTTTGGAAAAGAACACATGAAATGACACTCCATGTGTCAGGACATGGTCAGAAAGCCCAGAAACATGTTGGAATGTAGCTTGCACATGAATGGAGAACCAATGTGGCAGAGAGGTTTCATCACCACACCCACCTGAGTGTGTGTGGTCATGTGGATCATTGCAGTTTTGAAAAAACACATGCAATGAAACTCCATGTGTCAGGACATGGTCATAAAGCCTAGGGACATGTTGGAATGAAGCTGCCACATGTAACGGAGCACCAGTGTGGCTGAGAGGGTGCATCACTACACCCACCTGAGTGTGTGTGGTCATGTGGATCATTGTAGTTTGGTAAAGAACATATGTAATGATAATCCATGTGTCAGGCCGTGGTCAGAAAGCCCAGGAACTTTTTGGAATGCAGCTGACACATGCAATGGAGAACATGTATGGCGGAGAGGTTGGATCACCACACCCACCTGAGTGTGTGTGATCATGTGGATCATTGTGGTTCGGAAAACAACACATGCAATGACACTCCATGTGTAGGCCATGGTCAGAAAGCCCAGGAACATGTTGGAATGCAGCTGCCACATGTAGTGGAACACTAGTGTGGCAGAGAAGTTGCATCACCACGCCCACCTGAGTGTGTCTGGTCATGTGGATCATTGTGGTTTGGAAAAGAACACATGCAATGACACTCCATGTGTCAAGGCATGGTCAGAAAGCCCATAAACATGTTGGAATGCAGCTTCCACATGTAATGGGGCAACAGTGTGGCGGAGAGTTTGCGTCACCACAGCCACCTGAGTGTGTGTGGTGATACGACCAAAACGTACCTACTTTCCCGAACACTTTTGCTATTGTTTCTCCCCTAAACATGTGTGAATTATATGCAACTAACACGGACTAACGTTGTTTTCAGCAGAATTACCTTGGTGTCTAGTTTGTGTGCAGAAAATCAACTATCAGGAAAAATCCTAGAAAATATGCCAAAAATCCTATTTCACCAAAAGACTGACTGAGCCAGAAGACGAGACGGAGTAGGGCAACGAGGGGCCCACACCACCTGGCCGCGCGTGCTAGGCCAGGCCACGCCTGGGGGTGGTGTGGCCGCCTCGGTCACCACCTCGCCCTCCCTTTTCACCTATAAGTTGCCTCTTGACCTAAAAACCAAAGGGGGGTTCGACGTTTTTCAGAAAGAGTTCCGTTGCGCCGCCACCACCAGATTTTGCGATTCGGAACTGGAAACTTGGTTCTGGCACCGTGCCACGACGGGGAATTGGAGAAGATCATCGCCATCATCATCACCATCGCTTCTCCATCGACCATCCATGTTTCCCCCATCTATGAGTGAGTAATCCCCCGTTGTAGGCTATGGGGATGGTAGGGATTGGATGAGATCGTTCATGTAATGGCATCAAGTTGTTAGGGCATGGTGCCTAGTATCTATTATTAGTGCTTTTTGACTTTCTTGCAACTTGTTATGCTTAATGCTTGTCAATAGGCCCCCAGTTCCATGATTTCGGATCTGAACATGTTATTGATTCATTATGATAGTATTGTTTATGGTCTTACCTGCAAGTTGTATACCCATATTGTTTTCCGGAACCAAAGGCCCCGAAGTGATAGCAATTGGGATAACCGGAGGGGATGGCTTTGATGTGAGGATCACATGTGTTCACAGAGTGTTAATGCTTTGCACCGGTGCTCTATTAAAAGGAGAACCTGAATTGCCAGTAGTTCCCTTGAGGCCCCACTGCAAACGAGCTAGCAGGACAAAAGATGTTGTGCAAGTTCTCATTGCAAGCACGTATGACTATATATGGAACACATGCCTATGACTATTTAGTACTTGGATGCTTTATCTTATTTATCTGCAATTGCCATATGTCTTGATTGCTATATGAATTGTCTTGTCCATGCAATGCCCGTCCATCCATCCCTATGCCTACCGTGCTTTAATCCTACTATTTACCGCAATTGTTACTACTATCTTTACTTTTACTACTGCTATTACTTTGCTATTGCTATTACAAAATTGTGGGTCATCACGACTATTTTTTGGCACCATTGCCAGGAAGCATAGCTCTATTTATCAAGTTCAACATTGTGGAAAGAACGTCTAATGATGTTAAAATGCTTGTTAAACATTTTCAAATGGTTCAAACTCAAATTGATTAGCTTATTAAGGTACAAAAAGACTTGCTAGTTAATGCTGCTAAAGAAAAACATGCTTATGAAATTAGAACTAGAAGTGGTGCTGCTACCTAGGATCCTCTATATCCTGAGGGGCATCCTAAAAGAATTGAGCAGGATTCTCAACAAGATGAAAATAGTGGTACTACTCCTAAGAAAAGAAAAAATAAACATAAAACTATTGTAGAATCCACTAAACCTGCTAAAGATCCTAATAGTATATCTGTCTCTGATGCTGAAACTAAAAGTGGTAATGAGGAAAATCATGTTCCTGATAAAGAAAAAGTTGAAAAAGAACCTGAAAGGCACACTAAGAATACTAAATACACTAAAGAAGATTTTGTTGCTAAGAAACATGGTAGTGAAAGAGAGCCTTGGGTCCAAAAACCTATGCCTTTCCCTGATAAGAAACACAAGTCAAAGGAAGATGAACACTATAATAAGTTTTGTGAGTGGATGAAACCTTTATTTTTGCAAATCCCTCTGACTGATGCTATTAAATTACCACCTTATTCAAAGTATATGAAGGATACTATCTCTAATAAAAGGAAGATCCCTAATGAAGAAATTTCTACTTTGCTTGCTAATTATTCCTTTAATGGTAAGGTTCCAAAGAAACTTGGAGACCCAGGGATTCCAGCTATTCCCTGCTCTATTAAAAATAGTTATGTTAGAACTGCTTTGTGTAATTTGGGAGCAGGAGTTAGTGTTATGAGTTTTTTTCTCTATAAGAGACTTCAACTAGAAAAACTAATACCAACTGATAAATCTTTGCAAATGTCTGATAAATCTACTACTATTCCAATTTGTATATGTGAGGATGTACCTGTTCAAGTGGCTCATAATTGCTTGATATTAACTGATTTTGTTGTGCTTGAAATGCCTGAAGATGATAATATGTCTATTATTCTTGGGAGACCTTTTCTTAATATTGTAGGAGCTGTTATTAATTGTAATCAAGGAAGGTGACTTTTAATGTTAATGACAAGGAGCATACTGTCTATTTCCCCAAGAAGATTGATAGGACTTATGGTTTAAATTCAATTGAACATGTTGAGGGCATTCAAGTTGGAGAAATATATTGTCCCATACCACGAGAAAAATATGAAATTATTATGATTGGGACCATTGCTATCAAGGTTGAGGTAATATAATCATTAGTGGAATACAAAGTTTTGTTTCATATAAAATTATTTTGGTAACAAGACCTGATCCACCTTATTAACAAAGGGATTTTAATGAACAAAACAATGTTTTCACCATGATTATCTTCGCTTACTTTTATCTTATCCATTTTTAGTTTTTGCTTTCGCTTAGTTTACTTTTCTATTGTTAGTTGCTTGCATATTAGAATGGCTTAGAACTTCTAAAGTTTTTGCTTTGTTTTATCATTACATATTTTCGAAAACATCTTTCTGTCAGAAAATCATTCATCTATACCTGAAAATTGCTCAAAAATAAAGTGTCTCGAAAAATTAGAGAAAATTCATATTAAATTTTTACGTAAAAAAGGGGTAGAGGAGTGCCCAGAGTGACCTAGGGGGGCCCACCAGGCAGGCACACCACCTGGTGGTGCGGCCACCCTAGGGGCGCGCCTGGCCATGGTGTGGGCCACCCCTGGGCCTCCACTCAGTCTCTCACTTGCCACTTTCTTCTCTCTCCCGAGAAAACACCAGCTCATTGCTCGAAATCGCGTTCTTGTTGTTCTCCATGCTCAGCCCATCTTTGATGCTGAAAGTTGGAGCATTTGTTCTCTGGTATATGACTCCTCCGCTTGTCCAAGTAGATTTACGTTTAGTGGTTTATATCTTGAGTATTTTGAAGCTGTAGGTGATAGGTTTTGAGAGCTTGTAAGCTTGTTCAATGCTTATAGATATTGTTTTGATGCATGTTTAGACCTCTTACAAGTCCCTATGAGTAGTTCCCTTCATTATGTATTCACTTTTGCAATCACTTGTATAATGGATGTTTAAATTTCAGAATAGAAGATGAATGAACACCAACTCAACCAACATTAATTGAGGGTGCCTGATGTTATGAAGGTTCACCGAGAGGAGGAAGTTTTTCCTTCCATCTATCCATGCCCCGAATTCGTGAGGGCTGTAGGGATTTCTCAGGACTTCCATACTTTAATTACTAATGCAGGATTGGAGCGTTTTGTGGGAGATGAACCTTACCAATTTGTGAAACTAACTATGTCTGTGGTGTAGGACTTCCGATTTAGTTGATCTTTGCGTAACCCCATGGTTCACTACAAAATTTACAATATGGTTGTCGACCTTCCTCTTGATGCCTTTTGTGCAGCTATTAAGGTACCTCAGTGGGGATCGTGTGGAAGGATTAAAGAGCGACCTGCACCAATCATGGACTTGTATGCGGAGATTTTCCAAGGGAGCAGCTTCTCAAAGGAGAGTGGGAAAATTCGTAATATTCATCTCCCGTCTATTCGCTACTTTGCTTACTTTATTGCCAAGTGTGTTCTCGCTAGGAAAACTGCTAATAAGTTATCCTCATATGATCTAGCATTCATCTCAGCTGCTTTAAAACGAGATAGGACTTATAACTTGGGTGCCTTGATAGCTTTCCGTCTTGCTGCCAACCGCGAGAAAGGTGGAATATGTGGAGGCCTCATCGCCTCTCGTTTATTAGCTTTGCATGGTGTAGCGCCTCATCATCTAGACCTACAGTTTCCCATAGAGAGACTTGACCTTAATTCCATGATACATCATAAATTTGTTTCTTCTTGGGCTAATTTGAGTGATTTGTCTTATGAAATAACCTTTCTCAAGGCTGGTTGGAGAAGGAGTAAGTCTGAGCGAGTTGTTCTTTTGTCTACACCTGTTTTGTTTAACCTTGATACTAGGGTAGGATGGTCAATCACCGAGGAAGAACTCGATACATACCTAGGGGAGCTATCCCAACATGCGCAGGATACTGAAAGGGAGGTTACAAATGATTCGGTCCAGCCCTCAAATGAGGGGGAGTCTTCATATCAGCAGCCTACCTATGATTGGGGAGCTTCTTCTTCTTCCCAATGGCCTAACCACGATCATTCTTATAATGACCATCTTGCTTGGAACCCTTACTCGCATTGGGGTTGATACCGACTTAGGCCAAAAGCCTAAGCTTGGGGGAAGGTACACCGACATCACACTCATCTACATATCATATTCAGTCGGTACCTTGTATATCCATGCTTCGTTCTCTTTTTAGTTTTCGTTCTTTCTTTACCTTTGCTTTCTAAAACACAAGACGACCAAAAATATTTTCTTTGTTTCTCTTTGTTTGCTTCTTTTTCTTTTTTCCTTGGTTTGGTTCTTCCTTTTGGCTTGGTCTTAATTATTCGAAAAACCCAAAAAGATTTTGCTTTGTGTGTTCTTACTTTTGGTTCTTGCTTTTAAAAATCGAAAACACCAAAAATATTTGTTGTTCTTCTTTGGTTTTGTGAAGTTTGTTGCAGGGTTTGGCAGTCCTTAGTGGAATTTGGTTTCATGGTATTATTCAAGCCACACAAGTGAAGGGGAATAATGAGGATTAATGAAAACTTGAGGTGTGGTAAGAGGCTGGTAACAAACTCTATTTATTTTTATTTTTGTACATATACTCATCATTGTGGGCATGCTTAGTATGTTCATGTAGGGTGTATGTTATTTATGGATGCTTAGTAGTTCTTGCTTTCTTATGATTAGCTCCATCTTTCTAATAGTTTGTCGCATGTCGTATGAATGTTCGCTTCCATTGCTCTATTCATAACTTGGTATGACACATTGATTGTTTCGTGAGGAAGAGTTGGCCCCCGGAGGGTAAAGACCTACTCCTGCTAGATTAGATTATTGGAGTGCGAGTTACAGGAGTGGGGAGCTCGGCGTCTAAGCAGCGAGTCTCTTGAAGGGGTGTATGATGGAACGTGTGTCCTTAGAATACCCTAGGGAGGTTTATATATGAGGCACCTCGCTAGGGTTTACAAGCTACAACTGAACAAGATAAGGATTCGGAGGTTTTGACCTAATCCGATTGGGCTTCTGTTACGCTTCTAGGCCTCCAGTCTCCAGTCGTCGGACCTCTCCTTCCGTCTTAGTCCAGTCGTCGTCCTTCAGGTGCACTCGCAGGACCTTCAGCCCAATCGGAACGTCATGTTGGGCATACCCCCTTTGGCATATCCCCATCAGTAGTCCCCGAGGCCATCGTTGATGCAGGCGCAGGTGTTCCTTTGGTGATCGGAGTAGGCGAGCCCAATTTTGATGCCTAGTCGAGTTTGCGATGGACTCCAATAGAACCAAGGAGAATTTTCCGAGGTTTCCATCCGCCACCCCAATGAATGTTACTACTGCCAAGTCGCCGCCTCAGCGAGTGGAAAAGACTGGTGGGTAGCGGGTGGAATGGAGGAGTTGGACCGTCAATTCTGGTCAAACTATCCGTTGGAATTTCCAACGGTAACTTCGGCGCAATTACCGTGAGTAACGGCTACCTCGATTTTAGCGGGTGGCATTCCCATATAAGGGGAATGATGATTCAGTTCTGCAAATCTTCTCCGCATTCTTCATTCTCCCATATTCGTTATTCTTGTCTTCAATCTCCCTGCCTTCAACCTTCCAATTTGTCCTTTCCGCATCGTGTGATTCCACGTCCAACCTGATGGCGCCTCCCAAAGGAAAATGGGGAAAGTCCAAGTGCACCACACCCCAGCTCAAGTCCTTCGAGGATACCAGAGTCCTCCGCAAGGGGAACTGGCGGGTTCGCCCTCCTCCGAGACCGAGCCGAAGCCGCGACCCGACGAATTCATCTGCTTCCCCAGCCATCTTGAGAGGGGTCAGGGATTCCCCACTTCACTCTTCTTCCACCTCCTCTGTGCGTATTACGCGATCAAGCCATCGGATCTCGGTCCACATAGCATCGAGCAGCTGGCGATCTTTGTCGCCTTCTGCGAATGCTATCTCGGCCGCATACCGTATTTCCTACTGTAGTTCGAGCTCTTCCACGGCCGCATCGAGCGTGAGGCGTCCAGCGGCTTGATGTTGGCCATAGGTGGCGTCACATTCCAATTGAAGCCGAAGGCCAAGTTCGTCAAGCTCCTCCTACCGAAGAAGGCCGCCAGCGAGTGGAAGAAGAGTTGGTTCTACGTAAAAGAATCCACTCCCTCCGGCGAGGTGGCACTTCCCGAGTTCATCGCCGAGAGGAGCGAGCCTCGCCGGTTGGCGCCGAAGAAACTTCCCGAAGACCAGCGGATGGCCGTCGAGGAAATGATGAAACAGATCCAGAAGCTGAAGGACCAGGGGTTGATTCCGATCAACCTCTACCACTGCTGGCTCGGGCGGCGTCTAGTTCCGCTGGTGGCTCGGCTGCATTGGATGTATGAATACAGTGGGACGCACGACCCCTCCCGAACCAGCAAGGAATCATGGGAGGCCGAGGACTACAAGGCCGTCCTGAAAAAGATCACTGATGCGGAGTTCACCAGCATGGCGGTCGGACTCGCCCCGTACACTCCTGTGAAGAATGAAGCCCCCACAGTAAGTTTTCTTCCCAGCCGCTATTTCCGTACCTCAGTTCTCAGTCGCTGCGTTTTGGTGTTTACTCGTGGTGGTTCTCAGCTTTTTCAGGTGTTGGAGGGCTGGCTCCCTCCGCTCGATGAAGAGGTTCCCAAGAACTGGAGGAACACTCCGAGGAAGACTCTTCCGATAGCGACGGGGAGGAGGAGGAGGTTCCTCCCCTAGCACATGTGGCTCGCAAGACCCGTATGCAGAAACAACGTGAGTTCGAGACGAGCTGCAGCCTGGACGAACACGACGGAGGCGATGAGGTCGCGCAGGAGCACACATCTCGGTGTACTGCTACGCCATCGAAGACCGCACGCAAGCCCAAGTCACCAGCGAAGAAGCCAACGTCACCGTCTAAATCGGCGGTGGTGTTCGAGTCGGATGACGACTCCGATGATGAAGATTCCTCCGAAGTCTTGCACAAGGCCCTAAAGGATGGGATCCCGACGAAGGGGTTGGAGGGCGAGGACACCGAGGTAGTGGTAGAGGTTCCCCAGGCGGCGATTGCGCTGACGGTCTCGGAGGTTCCAAGCCAGGAAGCGGCTGAGGCGATGACGTCTAAGTCGCTACAGCCATCAAGGGCGGCCGCGTCTTCGGAGCCAGAGTTCCCGGCGATTGCGGCTTCATCATCGAGGAAAAGCCTGCCCACATCAGCACCGGGCGTCACGTCCTCCCGGTCGCTATGTGAGGATTGGTTCTTCATCCCGATTCGCCTCACTCTTTTTGTATTGTCGTTATATTGATTGTGGGAACTCGTGCAAGTCAGGGGCCAAGAAGATTGGTCGTCCTTCGGTGGCTAAGATTCCATCGGCCGCCCCCACGGGAGAGGGCAACCTCCCCAATAAGAGAAAGGCTGCCGGAGATGTGGCGACCGCGGAAGGCGCGAAGAAGCAGAAGGGGGCGCCGACGACGCCACAGCCAAGGACCGCGCCGCGGAGCCCGATGTTGCGTCAGTCGCCGAAGAAGTGGTGGCAGTGCGATCGGAGCCAGTCTTAGCTGCGTCCGTGTCGGAAGCGCCGACCCCGACAACCAGTGCCCCCGCCAGAGCATCGGCGACATTCCCGTGCTTCATGGCTAGGGGGTTTCCAGGCATGGCGGACACCCAGTCTCCGCATAGTCCAGAGATCTTGGATGCGGACATTGGGTCCCGTCGTGGGCGCACTTCCTTCACGATCCCGTCGACTAACGCCGGAGAACTTCATAAGATGCTTGGCGCCGCTATTCAGGTATGTCCAGTCCCCGAATTCCTAGTCGCTGAATTTCAGCGGCTAGGAATTGAACTTTTTTCCTACTCTCCAGTCCCCAAATTCCTAGTCGCTGAATTTCAGCAGCTGGGAATTGAACTTTTTTTCTACTCTCCAGTCCCCGAATTCTTGGTCACTGAATTTTAGTGACTAGGAATTGGGAATTGATATTGGTAAGTGCTGAGGCATGTTTTTTGTTTGCAGGGATTGCAAAGGGAGTTGACTGATCGGCAGGCCACGAGAGAGCGCTTGGAGCGTGATCTGCGCAAAGCGCAAGAGGCGAACCAGCGGCTCCAGGAAACTATTGGTGAGAATCTATTTTTCTTTCTTTTCTTCTATCAGGTGTGAACTAGTGGTGTATGGCACGCTGACGGTATCACTTTCAGATGGTTTCCCGGCTTCGATTTCCAAAGCCCGCGAAGGGTATGTTCCAGTCGCTGAGCTGGACGCGGCGAATGGACGAATTGTCTCCCTGATCCAGGACTTGGAGGAGGCGAGAGCGGCCTCAGTTTCTTCGGAGGACCGAGTGAAGACTGCTATTGCTGCGGCTGAGGAGGAACGCAAAGCCACGGATTCCATCATTGTGGGGCTGCACAACGAGCAAGCCGCCTTGGAGAAGGATGTCACGGAGAGCTGCCGCAAACTCCTTAGTGAGTCTCCGTCTTTGCCTGACTTGTTCGGCGAGTCCCTGATTGGGGAGGTCCATAGTTTCACTGACGTCTGATTTGCAGCTATGATAGGCCAAAGCGACCCGGGGGTTCAGACCTACAACGCTTCACAGTGCGTGACTTTCGTGGTGAACGCAGCCACGGCATCAGCGTTGTGCGTCCAAGCGGTTCTTCAAGGCATGTCCCCCACCGAGGTTATTCCTGGGGGGGCTTACGGAGGTGTGGCGCTATCTGGATGAAGTGCATGTCGTCGTGGAGTGGATGGCATGCTCGGCGTTCAGGCGCGGGGCCACCACGGCGTTGAGCTTGGGTCTCGCCCACTTCCCCGACGACTTCGACCTTGATGATGTGACTAGTGGCTACCCATCAGGGACTGGCACGGTGGAGATGACCGAGGTGCTGAAGTTGACTGCAAAGGTCGCCCCTTACACTGATCGGGTCCTGGCACGGTGGAGATGACCGAGGTGCTGAAGTCGGAGCAGCCCTTCCGGTCGGCGTTGTCGAAGTCGCTAACAACGTACCCGACAAACCCGTGGCAGCCTTTTGTTCGTGTCAAGGAGGTGGTGCCGCTTCTTCATCAGGACCCATAGAATAAACAATGTAGTTGTGCAGCTTATGATGTATGCCAAGTGGCGACTGCTGTAATGTATTTTGTAATGTATGCCAAGGGGAGTTAATTAACTCATATTGCGACTAGGATTGTGTGGTGTGTTTGTTTTTGGTTGAGAGAGTCCCCGAGCGCGTCCACCCTTTAATGGGGTATAACTCGATTGTATACTTTTGTGCATTGTTTTGGTTGTGCACTGTTTTATCTCTCACGTCTTCTGAGTGGCGAGTCCCCGAGAGCGAGTAGAACTGATTTGTAGGCGACTCCCCGAGCATGGTGCTCGACCATATTGGTCATGTTCCTGTTATACGTTGTGAATGCGTTGTTTGTAACGCGTCTCCTCCCCTGGCCCGGAGAGCCAGTCGCTTGGCGAGTCCAAGGCAGCTCTCTTACTTGGTGTGTTCTCGAGCCGCGTGGTGGTTCCCGTTTTGCGGAGTCCCCGTGCGTGGTACTTAACCGTTCGAGTCGCTTTGAACGAGGATGGGAGGGACAGGTCGTTGTGAGAAGCGTGTACCGGTTGTCTTGGCCCGGTGGGCCAGTCGGGCTATGCGACTCCAATGGCGGCTCCGGGTTGGCGTTTTCGTGGATGACCCAAGGCCCGAATATTTCTGGTGCCCTTGTGCCGCACTACTTAGCCGCGTCGGTCGCTCGACCAGAGGTTGACTTCCGTAAGTAGCGTATTGCTAATATGTATGAGTGCGAGTGGCACAAGAATATGGCGAGTGGACACAATTTGTGCGATCCGGATGAATTTCATTATATATGCCAGCGGAGTACAATGTGATGTTCTAAGTGTAGAACTTTCTGAGGAGGTTTACATTCCATGGCCTCCCGACCTCGAGCTGGCCGTCACCCTATATGTCGATGAGATAGTAGGCGTCGTTGCCAAGGACTCGTCCTATGGCGAATGGTCCCTCCCATGGGGGGGAGAGTTTGTGCATGCCCTTCTTGTCTTGGGCCAGTTGTAGGACCAGGTCGCCCTCCTGGAAGGTGCGAGTTCGCACTCGGCAGCTGTGGTAGCGGCAGAGTCCTTGCTGGTATATCGTGGTGCGAGAGCGAGCCAGGTCGCGTGCCTCGTCAAGTTGATCGATGCTGTCTTGGCGGGCAATCTCGTTGGTCGCCTCGACGTAGTTGGTGACTTGAGGTGAGTCGTGCTCTAGATCAGTCGGCATTACGGCCTCGGCGCCATACACCATGAAGAAGGGCATGAACCCAGTGGAGCGATTGACGGAGGTGCGGATCCCCCATATCACAGAGGGGAGTTCGTCGACCCAGCATCCTGGGGTGCGCAAGAGGGGCACCTGGAGTCGCGGCTTGAGCCCATGGAGGACGCTCTGTTTGGCGCGTTCTGCTTGGCCATTTGACTCCGGGTGGGCGACTGACACGAGGTCGAGTCGTATGCCATGTTCTTCACAAAATTCCCCATAGCCCCCTTGGCGAAGTTGGTGCCATTGTCTGTTATGATGTTGTGCGGGTAGCCGTACCGATAGATGAGCTCGCGTAAGAACTTGGTGGCTGTCCTACCGTCGCACTTTTTAATTGGCTTGGCCTCGACCCATTTGGTGAACTTGTCGACTGCAACCAGGAGGTGAGTGAAGCCAGACGAGCCTGCTTGAATGGGCCTACCATGTCCATGACCCATACGGCAAATGGCCATGTGATGGGGATGCTCTTGAGTGTCGAGCCAGGGAGGTGCGTCTGGTGGGCGTACTTCTGGCACTCGACGCATTGTTGGACGATGTTGGTGGCGTCGGCGTGTGCGGTGAGCCAGTAGAAACCGTGCCGCATGGCCTTGGCGACTAGTGACTTGGCGTCGGCGTGATGGCCGTAGTCACCAGCGTGAATGTCCTGGAGGATCTTGCGGCCTTCTCCTGGTTGTACGCAGTGCTGGAACACGCTGGTCACACTGTGTTTGTGGAGCTCGCCGTTGATGATGACGAAGGATTTGGAGCGGCGCACGATCATTCGCGCCTCCGTCTCATTGCTTGGTAGGATTTTGTGCTCCAAGAAGGCGACGTATGGTGCTGTCCAGTCGCTAGGTTCCACAACCATGGCGACTAAGGCCGGTTCTGGTTGCAGTGGTATCCCGACGTCGATATCTTTTGGTGGGTTGACCGACGGTTTGTGGATGATGTCGAGGAAGACGCCTACTGGTGGCGCTTGTCGGGTCGATCTGATCCGGGAAAGGGCGTCTGCCTCCTCGTTTTTGCGCCTGTCGATCCACTCGACGGAGTAGCCATCGAAGTGTCCTCCCAACTGGTTAACAGCTTGGCGGTACGCGATCATTGTTGGGGAGATGGCGTCGCACGTCCAGGCAACTTGGTCAGCGACTAGGTCGGAGTCGCCATAACATCGTAGGCGGTTGACGTTCGTCACCTTGGCAGCTCTCATGCCGTGAAGGAGGGCCTCGTATTCTGCCATGTTGGTCGTGCAGGGCTTAAAGTTGAAGTGGGGCATGTAATGGAGCTTGTCTCCTTTGGAAGAGGTCAGTATGACCCCAGCCCCTGCGTCGTCGGCATTCTTGGAGCCGTCAAAATGGAGCGACCAATAGTGGAGGTACGGGAGCTTCTTTGGCTGTTTGGGCCAACGGCTAGCTCAGATTTGGCTTGTTTTCAGTGTATCCTGCACACAGGAGACGCTAGTCGTGTTTTCCACGATGTCGTCGATTTTTCCCGGTTTCCACGTTTTGGCCATTCGGTTCAACGTATCGTCTAGATTTGGCATGTTTTCAGCGTAACCGACACACATGAGACGCTAGTCGTTTTTCCACAATGTCGTGGTTTTTTCCTGGTTTCCACGTTTTGGCCGTTCGGCTCAACTACTCACCTAGATTTGGCCTGTTTTTGGTGTAACTGTCACATGGGAGACGCTAGTCGTGTTTTCCACGATGTCGTTGATTTTTCCCGGTTTCCATGTTTTGGCCGTTCGGTTCAACGTTTCGCCCATGTTTGGCATGTTTTTAGTGTAACTGACACACGGGAGACGCTAGTCGTGTTTTCCATGATGTCGTGGATTTTTGCCCGGTGTCCACGTTTTGGCCGTTCGGTCCAACGTCTCGCCCAGATTTGGCATGTTTTCGTTGTAACCGTCACACGGGATACGCTAGTCATGTTTTCCACGATGTCGTGGATTTTTTCCCGGTTTCCACGTTTTGGCTGTTCAGTTCAACGTCTCGTCCAGATTTGGCATATTTTTAGCGTAACCGACACACGGGAGACGCTTGTCATGTTTTCCACGATGTCGGGCCGTTTTCCAAGATGTCGTGGATTTTTGCCCGGAGTCCATGTTTTGGCCCTTCGGTCCAACGTTTCGCCCAGATTTGGCATGTTTTCGGTATAACCGTCACACGGGAGACGCTAGTCGTTTTTCCACGATGTCGTGGTTTTTTCTCCGTTTCCACATTTTCGCCATTCGGCTCAATGTCTCGCCTAGATTTGGCATGTTTTCAGCGTAACCGACATACGGGAGATGCTAGTCATTGTTTCCACGATGTCGTGGATTTTTTTTCCCGGTTTTCACGTTTTGGACGTTTGGTCCTACGTCTTGCCCAGATTTGGCTTGTTTTCAGTGTAACCTTCACAAAGGAGACGTTAGTCGTGTTTTTCACGATGTCGTCGATTTTTCTCGGTTTCCACGTTTTGGCCGTTTGGTTCAACGTCTCGCCTAGATTTGGCATGTTTTCAGCTAACCGACACATAGGAGACGCTAGTCGTGTTTTCCACGATGTCGTGGATGTTTGCCCGGTGTCCATGTTTTGGCCGTTCGGTCCAACGTCTCGCCCAGATTTGGCATGTTTTCGCTGTAACCGTCACACGGGAGACGCTAGTCGTGTTTTCCACGATATCGTTGATTTTTTCCCGGTTTCCACGTTTTGGCCGTTCGGTTCAAAGTCTCGCCCAGACTTGGCCTATTTTCAGCATAACCGACACACGAGAGACGCTTGTCATGTTTTCCACGATGTTAGGCCGTTTTCCATGATGCCACTGATTTTTGCCCGGTGTCCATGTTTTGGGCCATCGGTCCAACGTCTCGCCCAGATTTGCATGTTTTCATTGTAACCGTCACACGAGAGACGCTAGTCGTATTTTCCATGATGTCGTGGATTTTTCCCGGTTTCCACGTTTTGGCTATTCGGTTCAACGTCTCGCCCAGATTTGGCCTATTTTATGTGTAACCGACACACGGGAGACGCTTGTCGTGTTTTCCACGATGTCGGGCCGTTTTCCATGATGTCATGGATTTTTGCCCGGTGTCCACGTTTTGGTCCTTCGGTCCAACGTCTCGCCCAGATTTGGCATGTTTTCGGTGTAACCGTCACATGGGAGAAGCTAGTCGTTTTTTCCACGATGTCGTGGATTTTTTTCCCGGTTTTCACGTTTTGGCCATTTGGTCCAACGTCTAGCCCAGATTTGGCTTGTTTTTAGTGTAACCATCACACAGGAGACGCTAGTCGTGTTTTCCACGATGTCGTCGATTTTTCCCGGTTTCCACGTTTTGGCTGTTCAGTTCAACGTCTCGCCCATATTTGGCATGTTTTCAGCGTAAGCGACACACAGGATATGCTAGTCGTGTTTTCCACGATGTCGTGGATGTTTGCCCGGTGTCCATGTTTTGGCCGTTCAGACCAACGTCTCGCCGAGATTTGGCATGTTTTCGCTGTAACCATCGCACGGGAGACGCTAGTCGTGTTTTCCACGATGTCGTGGATTTTTTCCCGGTTTCCACGTTTTGGCCGTTCGGTTCAAAGTCTCGCACAGACTTGGCCTATTTTCAGCGTAACCGACACACGGGAGACACTTGTGGTGTTTTCCACGATGTCGGGCCGTTTTCCCCGATGTCACGGATTTTGCCCAGTGTCCACGTTTTGTCCCTTCGGTCCAACGTCTCGCCCAGATTTGGCATGTTTTCGTTGTAACCGTCACACGGGAGACGCTAGTCGTGTTTTCCACGATGTCGTCGATTTTTCCCGGTTTCCACGTTTTGGCTGTTCAGTTCAACGTCTCGCCCATATTTGGCATGTTTTCAGCGTAAGCGACACACGGGAGACGCTAGTCGTGTTTTCCACGATGTCGTGGATTTTTTCCTGGTGTCCACGTTTTGGCCGTTCGGTCCAATGTCTCGCCCACATTTGGCATGTTTTCGCTGTAACCGTTCCACGGGAGACGCTAGTCGTGTTTTCAACGATGTCGTGTATTTTTTCCCGGTTTCCAGGTTTTGGCTGTTCGGTTCAACGTCTCGCCCACATTTGGCCTATTTTCAGCGTAACCGACACACGGGAGACGGTTGTCGTGTTTTCCACGATGTCGGGCCGTTTTCCCCGATGTCACGGATTTTTGCCCAGTGTCCACGTTTTGTCCCTTCGGTCCAACGTCTCGCCCAGATTTGGCATGTTTTCGTTGTAACCGTTACACGGGAGATACTAGTCGTGTTTTTCATGATGTCGTGGATTTTTCCCGGTTTCCATGTTTTGGCTATTCGGTTCAACGTCTCGCCCAGATTTGGCCTATTTTAAGCGTAACCGACGCACGGGGGACGCTTGTCGTGTTTTCCACGATGTGGGGCCGTTTTCCATGATGTCATGGATTTTTTCCCGGTGTCCACGTTTTGGTCCTTCGGTCCAACGTCTCGCCCAGATTTGGCCCATTTTCGGTGTAACCGTCACATGGGAGAAGCTAGTCGTTTTTTCCATGATGTCGTGGATTTTTTTCCCGGTGTTCACGTTTTGGCCATTTGGTCCAACGTCTAGCCCAGATTTGGCTTGTTTTCAGTGTAACCATCACACAGGAGACGCTAGTCGTGTTTTCCACGATGTCGTCGATTTTTCCCGGTTTCCACGTTTTGGCTGTTTGGTTCAACGTCTCGCCCATATTTTGCCTATTTTCAGCGTAACCGACACACGGGAGATGCTAGTCGTGTTTTCCACGATGTCGTGGATTTTTTCCTGGTGTCCATGTTTTGGCCGTTTAGACCAATGTCTCGCCGAGATTTGGCATGTTTTCGTTGTAACCGTCACACGGAAGATGCTAGTCGTGCTTTCCACGATGTCGTGGATTTTTTCCCGGTTTCCACGTTTTGGCCGTTCGGTTCAAAGTCTCACCCAGACTTGGCCTATTTTCAGCATAACCGAGACACGAGAGACGCTTGTCATGTTTTCCACGATGTCGGGCCGTTTTCCATGATGCCACGGATTTTTGCCCGGTGTCCATGTTTTGGGCCATCAGTCCAACGTCTCGCCCAGATTTGGCATGTTTTCATTGTAACCGTCACACGGGAGACGCTAGTCGTATTTTCCATGATGTCGTGGATTTTTCCCGGTTTCCACGTTTTGGCTATTCAGTTCAACGTCTCGCCCAGATTTGGCCTATTTTATGTGTAACCGACACACAGGAGACGCTTGTCGTGTTTTCCACGATGTCGGGCCGTTTTCCATGATGTCATGGATTGTTGACCGGTGTCCACGTTTTGGTCCTTCGGTCCAACGTCTCGCCCAGATTTGGCCCGTTTTCGGTGTAACCGTCACATGGGAGAAGCTAGTCGTTTTTTCCACGATGTCGTGGATTTTTTTCCCGGTTTTCACGTTTTGGCCATTTGGTCCAACGTCTAGCCCAGATTTGGCTTGTTTTTAGTGTACCCATCACACAGGAGACGCTAGTCGTGTTTTCCACGATGTCGTCGATTTTTCCCGGTTTCCACGTTTTGGCTGTTCAGTTCAACGTCTCGCCTATATTTGGCATGTTTTCAGCCTAAGCGACACACAGGATATGCTAGTCGTGTTTTCCACGATGTCGTGGATGTTTGCCTGGTGTCCACGTTTTGGCCGTTCGGTCCAACAGCTCGCCCCGATTTGCCATGTTTTCGTTGTAACCGTCACACGGGAGACGCTAGTCGTGTTTTTCACGATGTTGTCGATTTTCCCGGTTTCCACGTTTTGACCATTCGGTTCAACGTCTCGCCCATATTTGGCATGTTTTCAGCATAACCGACACACGGGAGACGCTAGTCGTGTTTTCCACGATGTCGTGGATGTTTGCCCGGTGTCCACGTTTTGGCCGTTCGGTCCAACGTCTCGCTCAAATTTGGCATGTTTTCATTGTAACCATCACAAGGGAGACGCTAGTCGTGGTTTCCACGATGTCGTGGATTTTTTCCGGTTTCCACGTTTTGGCCGTTCGGTTAAAAGTCTCGCCCAGATTTGGCCTATTTTAGGTGAAACCGACACATGGGAGACGCTCGTCTTGTATTCCACGATGTCGGGCCGTTTTCCACGATGTCACGGACTTTTGCACGGTGTCCACATTTTGGCTCTTCGGTCCAATGTCTCGCTCAGATTTGGCCTGTTTCGGTGTAACCGTCAAATGGGAGACGCTTGTCGTGTTTTCCACGATGTCGTGGATTTTTTTCCCGGTTTTCACGTTTTGGCCGTTTGGTCCAACGTCTAGCCTAGATTTGGCTTGTTTTCAGTGTAACCATCACACAGGAGACGCTAGTCGTGTTTTCCACGATGGCGTCGATTTTTCCCGGTTTCCATGTTTTGGCCGTTCGGTTCAACGTCTCGCCCATATTTGGCCTGTTTTCAGCGTAACTGAGACACGGGAGACGCTAGTCGTGTTTTCCATGATGTCGTGGATTTTTGCTCAGTGTCCACGTTTTGGCCGTTCGGTCCAATGTCTCGCCCAGATTTGGCATGTTTTCGTTGTAAGCGTCACACAAGATACGCTAATCGTGTTTTCCATGATGTCGTGGATTTTTTCCCGGTTTCCACGTTTAGGCTGTTCGGTTCAACGTCTCATCCAGATTTGGCCTATTTTCAGCGTAACCGACACACAGGAGACGCTTGTCATGTTTTCCATGATGTTGGGCCGTTTTCCAAGATGTCGTAGATTTTTGCCCGGATTCCACGTTTTGGCCCTTCGGTCCAACGTTTCGCGCAGATTTGGCCTATTTTCGGTGTAACCGTCACACGGGAGACGCTAGTTGTTTTTCCACGATGTCGTGGTTTTTTCCCGGTTTCCACGTTTTGGCCGTTTGGGTCAACTACTCTCGCCTAGATTTGGCCTGTTTTTGGTGTAACCGTCACACGGGAGACGCTAGTCGTGTTTTCTACGATGTCGTCGATTTTTTCCGGTTTCCACGTTTTGGCCGTTCGGTTCAACGTTTTACCCATATTTGGCATGTTTTCAGTGTAACTGACACACGGGAGACGCTAGTCGTGTTTTCCATGATGTCATGGATTTTTGCCCGGTCTCCACGTTTTGGCCATTCGGTCCAACGTCTCGCCCAGATTTGACATGTTTTCGTTGTAACCGTCACACGGGATACGCTAGTCGTGTTTTCCACGATGTCGTGGATTTTTTCCCGGTTTCCACGTTTTGGCTGTTCGGTTCAACGTCTCGTCCAGATTTGGCTTATTTTCAGCGTAACCGACACACGGGAGACGCTTGTCATGTTTTCCACGATGTCGGGCCGTTTTCCTAGATGTCGTGGATTTTTGCCCGGAGTCCACGTTTTGGCCCTTCGGTCCAACGTTTCGCTCAGATGTGGCATGTTTTCGGTGTAACCGTCACACGGGAGACGCTAGTGTTTTTCCACGATGTCGTGGTTTTTTCCCGGTTTCCACGTTTTGACCGTTTGGCTCAAGGTCTCACTTAGATTTGGCATGTTTTCAGCGTAGCCGACATACGGGAGACGCTAGTCATGTTTTCCACGATGTCGTGGATTTTTGCCGGGTGTTCATGTTTTGGCCGTTCGGTCCAACGCCTCGCCCAGATTTGGCATGTTTTTTTTGTAACCATCACACGGGGGATGCTAGTCGTGTTTTCCACGATGTCGTGGATTTTTTCTCGGTTTCCATGTTTTGGTCGTTCGGTTCAACGTCACGCCCAGATTTGGCCTATTTTCTGCGTAACCGACACACAAGAGACGCTTGTCGTGTTTTCCACGATGTCGGGCCGTTTTCCATGATGTCATGGATTTTTGCCTGTGTCCATGTTTGGCCCTTCGGTCCAACGTCGCCCCCAGATTTGGTTGTTTTCGGTATAACCGTCACACGGGAGATGCTAGTCGTTTTTTCCACAATGTCGTGGATTTGTTTCCCGGTTTTCACGTTTTGGCCGCTTGGTCCAATGTCTAGCCCAAATTTGGCTTGTTTTAAGTGTAACCTTCACACATGATACGTTAGTCGTGTTTTTCACGATGTCGTTGATTTTTCCCGGTTTTCATGTTTTGGCCGTTCAGTTCAACGTCTCGCCTAGATTTGGCATGTTTTCAGCGTAACCAACACATAGGAGACGCTAGTCGTGTTTTCCACGATGTCGTGGATTTTTGCTCGGTGTCCATGTTTTGGTCGTTCGGTCCAACGTCTCGCCTAGATTTGGCATGTTTCGCTGTAACCGTCACACGGGAGACGCAAGTCGTGTTTTCCACGATGTCATTGATTTTTTCCTGATTTCCACGTTTTGGCCATTCGGTTCAATGTCTCGCCCAGACTTGGCCTATTTTTAGCATAACTGACACACGGGAGACGCTTGTCGTGTTTTCCACGATGTCGGGCCATTTTCCACGATGTCAAGGATTTTTTGCCCGGTGTCCACGTTTTGGCCCTTCGGTCCAACGTCTTGCCCAGATTTGGCATGTTTTCGTTGTAACCGTCACACTGGAGACGCTAGTCGTGTTTCCATGATGTCGTGGATTTTTCCCGGTTTCCACGTTTTGGCTATTCGGTTCAACGTCTCACCTAGATTCGGCCTATTTTATGCATAACCGACACACGGGAGACGCTTTTCGTGTTTTCCACGATGTCGGGCCGTTTTCCATGATGTCATGGATTTTTGCCCGGTGTCCACATTTTGGTCCTCCGGTCCAACGTCTCGCCCAGATATGGCCTGTTTTCGGTGTAACCGTCACACGAGAGAGGCTAGTCGTTTTTTCCATGATGTCGTGGATTTTTTTCCCGGTTTTCACGTTTTGGCCATTTGGTCCAACGTCTAGCCCAGATTTGGCTTATTTTCAGTGTAACCATCACACAGGAGACGCTAGTCGTGTTTTCCACGATGTCGTCGATTTTTCCCGGTTTCCACGTTTTGGCTGTTTGGTTCAACGTCTCGCCCATATTTTGCCTATTTTCAGCGTAACCGACACACGGGAGACGCTAGTCATGTTTTCCACGATATCGTGGATTTTTTCCTGGTGTCCACGTTTTGGCCGTTTGGTCCAATGTCTCGCCCACATTTGGCATGTTTTCGCTGTAACCGTTACACGGGAGACGCTAGTCGTGTTTTCAACGATGTCGTGTATTTTTTCCCGGTTTCCATGTTTTGGCCCTTCGGTTCAAAGTATCGCCCAGACGTGGCCTATTTTTAGCGTAACCGACACACGGGAGACGCTTGTCGTGTTTTCCAGGATGTCGGGCCGTTTTCCACGATGTCACAAATTTTTGCCCGGTGTCCACGTTTTGGCCCTTCGGTCCAACGTCTCGCCCAGATTTGGCATGTTTTCGTTGTAACCGTCACACGGGAGATGCTAGTCGTGTTTTCTATGATGTCGTGGATTTTTTCCCGGTTTCCACGTTTTGGCTATTCGGTTGAACGTCTCGCCCAGATTTGGCCTATTTTAAGCGTAACCGACACATGGGGGACGCTTGTCGTGTTTTCCACGATGTCGGGCCGTTTTCCATGATGTCATGGATTTTTTCCCGGTGTCCACTTTTTGGTCCTTCAGTCCAACGTCTTGCCCAGATTTGGCATGTTTTCGGTGTAATCGTCACACAGGAGACGCTAGTCGTTTTTTCCACGATGTCGTGGATTTTTTTCCCGGTTTTCACATTTTGGCCGTTTGGTCCAACGTCTAGCCCAGATTTGGCTTGTTTTCAGTGTAACCATCACACATGAGATGCTAGTCGTGTTTTCCACGATGTCTTGATTTTTCCCGGTTTCCACGTTTTGGCCGTTCGGTTCAACGTCTCGCCCATATTTAGCCTATTTTCAGCGTAACCGACACTCGGGAGACACTAGTCGTGTTTTCCACGATGTCGTGGATGTTTGCCCGGTGTCCACGTTTTGGCCGTTCGGTCCAACATCTCGCCCAGATTTGGCCTGTTTTCGTTGTAGCCGTCACACGGGAGATGCTAGTTGTGTTTTCCACGATGTTGTCGATTTTTCCCGGTTTCCACGTTTTGGCCGTTCGGTTAAACGTCTCGCCCATATTTGGCCTTTTTTCAGCGTAACCGACACTCGGGAGACGCCAGTCGTGTTTTGCACGATGTCGTGGATGTTTGCTCGGTGTCCACGTTTTGGCCGTTCGGTCCAACGTCTCGTCCAGATTTGGCATGTTTTCGTTGTAACCGTCACACGGGAGACGTTAGTCGTGTTTTCCACGATGTCGTGGATTTTTTCCCGGTTTCCATGTTTTGGTCGTTCGGTTAAAAGTCTCGCCCATATTTGGCCTATTTTCAGCGTAACCAACACACGGGAGACGCTTGTCGTGTTTTCCACGATGTCGGGCCGGTTTCCATGATGTCACGGACTTTTGCCCGGTGTCCATGTTTTGGCCCTTCCGTCCAATGTATCGCCCATATTTGGCCTGTTTTCGTTGTAACCGTCACACGGGAGGGCTTGTTCGTCTACGGTACCAAAGTTGGCAGGCCATTGCATGGCGATACCTAAGTTGTCTGAAATTACCGCGTTTCGAAAAGTTGGGCCGCCAACTACTGAGAGGGGCCATTTCGAGGCAAACTCATCTCAACCCTTCCAAATACAAACATTCCGTTAAACCGCCTCGTGAAGTAGACGGTCGGGACACACATGTCGGTTATCTGTCCGTGATGCGGGTGCCAACGCGACAACCTCTTACGCAAATCAAGCAGCTAAGTGGACTGGATGCGTTCACCAATTTCACAAATCCATTCCTAGGTTTCCCCTAGCACCGGTGGCGTCGGGATCCACCCTCCAGGAAGGACGATCCCTTCGAACATTTGACTTCCGGGGCCAAGTTACTGCGCCTAGTTGCTACGCCTAGTCGCTGATACCGAGCTCCAATTTCGCATGTCGTAGCCACCGTTGGGAGGCTCTAGCCCGCCTCTGCCGCCGACGAGCCGAGTAGTTCGGAGGATGGCAGATCCTACTATCAAGGAAGAAGAAGTTCTGCCTACAAGTGGGTGAGCTACCCTTCTCTTTGCTATTCACACTAATTACAACTGCTAGCTAGCTACTGAACCTCAAATTGTTCGTTAGCCCAACACTGACAAACATATGTTGTCCACTGTTTTTTGTCAAGTGGGATCTGCGCGGACCCTCCTTACCTGGTTACGGTAGTCCTCTACAGGTACGACTCCAAGGGCAAGTGGTATGGAAGCCATTGTTTCACGATGGAAGAAGCGCCTGCACAGATCTGCACTATATCTAGTATGGTTGCTGCTTTGCGTAATCATGTTGAAGTATGGCCGAAGCATACTGCAAAGTTCAGCTTCATGGATGAACGTGGCATCATGGTTCCTATAACGTGTGATAGTCAGCTAATTGGGTTGATCAAAAGGTATGCTTCGGATTGCATGTTTGAGCTGAATTGTGATGTACTGGATGTGGAAGCTGCTGCAACTGGGAGTCGCCCTTCTATTCTTGGAGAGAGTGGTTGCTCGAACGCAATTAGCTCCTAGTAAGCAAGGGTCGCTTGGGGTTCGCATGTTTGTGCTGAATTGTAATTTTTGTTTTATTTACTGTGTAGATATTGGGCAGTTATGCAACAGTCTTGTTTCTTTGACAGGAAGCGCCGCAAGGTTAGAAACATGACTACCAAGTCAGTCATTTTGCTGCCTGAAGAAATTAAAAACTAGTGGAAAGATGATGATGGACACGATTCTGGTGCCCATTGTCCCGGCGATGCAGAGTACGTGAAGCTAAGAAAATTGGCATCGAGGAAGATGAAGAAGGTAGGAAATGAAGAAGCCATTGGACGTGAAGGCTTGGCACCCAGGCTGCAGAAGAAGGCTTCTGGCAATGAAGATGCATAGTAGTGTGTTGAACTTGAACCTATATATGTAATTCTGTTAAATTCTGGAGCTCTGTGTGTGGCACGTTGCTGGGCGAAACAATCTACCCACGTTCTCTGAGTAAAATGTAGCGCGACTTAGGGTTTGGAAACGCCCGAGTTAGTAGTTGAATCCAAAATTGTGATTGTGCCACTACTATCTGAAAACAAGGATCCACCGGTTCCACGATTGCTGAGGGGCAGGAGGTCTCCAAATACGACGAAATATAAGTGGCACAGAAATAAATTATTTAAGCGGCCACACTCCACGAAGCAGAAACTTATTTCAGATGCTGGACAACGACGTGGCAACATAAACAACAATGTTCTCACTGATAATTCCTAGATGAGGAGGAAATGGGTACCACTTTCTGGCCTAATCTTGAGCCCGTCTATCTCACCGGCTCTCTGCTCCTGCATCCCCTGCATCTGGCGAAGCTCCCGGATCTCCAGTAATGTTGTGCCATTTGGATGCGGCCAAATCCACGTAGATTACGTTTAAACAAACCACCAATGTCAGAATACACTAGTAGAAAAGGGGTCATTGGTCCACGGTCACGTTCTCAATCCGGGACAGAGATCTAAATCGAGGCAGAAATTGATCTAAATCACAAATTCTTCCACAAATTAATCGAGACATAGATCTAAACCGAGTCATTTCATTAATTCAACCACACATTCTTCTAAACAAAGGTGCGATTTCACATCCTACATTAATTCAACCACTAGTCAACAATTTCACTTCCGTTGTCGCTGTCCTCCGAGCCGCTGGCTTCCTTGTCTTCGTCGGACGGAACCTCCACGATTTCCGCATTGTACGCGAGATGGAGCACCTCTTCGCGGTGAGTAGCGGCGATGATGGTGAACTTGGTCCATCCAGGGACGGACCAGAACCACTCCCGCCCTTCTCAGTTGCCGAGTTCCCGGTGCACCACGTGCCCGTAAACGATGCGGTTGCCAATCTTGGCCTCTTGCTCCTTCTTGAACAGCGCCGGCCAGTACGGGCTGGCCGCCGTGTACTGGGGCAGCGCCCTCTTCCATGCAGGCATCTGGCGGCGGCGCGCTGCGATTTCGCTCTCCATCATGGCTCCGCTGGGGACGAGGAGTGGAGCCACCAGCACCCCCATATAGCTGATGCGCCATCCATGGGGCACCGTTGCGGCCGGCTGCGCGAGGATGTCAAAGTGCACGAACATCACCGCCTCGTAGAAGTTCAGCAAGGGCATCTCCATGGTGGCGCGGTGGAGATTGGAGAGGGAGCGAGGGGGTGGACGACACGGTGGAGATTGGAGAGGGCGAGGGGATGGGCGACAAAGCGACGAGCTATGGCGCCTCCTATTTGTACACGAGGATGACGAAGCGACGGGAAGATTATCCAAGGGGCATTGGTCAGACAAAAGGAAGTAATGCAGGGTTAAGACATATTAACGGGCGACCAATTGTTTTACTCCCAGCACTCTGGGGCCAATAGTTCAGTCCGCTAGGTCAACAAGTACAACTATTACAACTTAAAAAGGCATTGAGCTTAAGCTAGATAGATTTAGTTATCACACATCTCCTTGATCTTCCTAATCTTAGCCCTATGCGCATCTTCCTGTGAGAGCAAGGATCGAATCGTCTGCTCCTTCCTTTTAGCATCTTCCTTGCACAGCAGCAATTGTTTCTCTGCATCTTTCCTCATGCACTTGTCAATACTCGTAGTTGTGAACTGCAGGACTTTGGCCTGGTGATGATACTTCCTTGCTTGAGTCAGTTCTTGCTCTACTTTAGCCTTTAGCGCCAACACCGCGTCCCTCTCCTTCTCGACTTTGCTAACCTTGTCTTCCACCCCCATGAGTTCTTGCTTATGCTTGGTCGTGTCAACTGGTTCCCATAGCTTCATCTCAACACTGTCAAGAAGTGAGCTGAATGCAGATTCTTTCAACTCAACAGTCATTTCCCATAGTTTGTCCAGCGTTTTCTGCATCGATTTGGGCCACTCTGGATCTACCCATTTGACAACACCGCAACTTGTGCCTCGCATCATTGCACGATGTCCTTGACACCATAGAAACCACCTGCATGCGTTTCGTCCTTCGAACGCTACAAATTTAGCAGGCACATATCCATGTTTACATAGCAGAGGACTGTCTTCATCCGCTAAACCGTGATAGTCGGCGTCATACATCGCTTGGTTGGCCTAACACATCATACGCACATGAGTAAACGAAGTAGATCTGGCTCAAAAAATAGATAACTGGCCACGGATGATAGAGATAGAGATGAGACGACTCACATCGAAATCACCGTCCCTGTCATCAAGACGCGTTTCCTCGCCGTCTCCCCTTCAACCCATGGCGAGAGGGGAGGCGGGGTGGCTGCCGGAGAGGGGATTGGGATGGAGGCGTCGTCACCTTGCAGCTACGGCTGGATTGGAGTGAAGTGGGTAATGTGGCTTCGAGGGGAAGGAAGAGAAGTACGGGGAGGAAGAGAAGTAATGGGGACATGACACTAGGATATGATCCGCTCAAATCGTGAGTCGTGACACTCACAACAGGGGAGCCCCCGGTGTTGCCAGTTTGTCCAGAGCAAGCATGGCCAATCATGCCACAGAACAGACTACTCGCGGATCGATCTCACGAAAACCATCCAATCGTCCAAGCGCCCCGATCGAACGGTATGTAACAATCGACAATCAGAACAACTATATTAGGGCGTGCCTTCTAGAAGACTCAGTCTGACGCTAAGGTTAGGGCTCTACTAAGGTTAATTAGTATCCATATGCGGTTTATGAAAAGAACATGCATCCAATGACACTGGTGGATCTAGCTGTGGTTAATGACAAGAGCAGACATGCAATGACATTGGTGGATCCATCTGTGGTTAATCAGAAGAACACACATGCAATGACACTTGGTGTGGTTCATGAAAAGAGCAGACATGCGATGCCTCTAAATGTGGTTCATGAAAAGAGCAGACATGCGATGCCACCGGTGGATCCATGTGTGGTCTGTGAGAGGAACACACATGCAATGACACCGGTGGATCCTTACGTGGTTTGTGAGAATAACACACATGCAATGACACTGGTGGATCCATGTGTGGTTCATGGGAAGAACACACATGCAATGACACTAGGTGGGTCCATGTCTAGTTCATGGGAAGAACACACATGCAATGACACTCGTGATATGTGTTCTGTGAGAAGAACACACATGCAATTACTCTAGACGTGGTTCATGAAAAGAGCAGACATGCGATGACACTGGTGGATCCATGTGTGGTTCATGGGAAGAACACACATGCAATGACACTGGGTGTGGTTCATGATATGGTCTGTGGGAAGAACACACATGCAATGACTCTGGTGATATGTGGTTTGTGAAAAGAAAAGACATGCAATGGCTCTAGCTGTGGTTAATGAGAAGAGCAGACATGCAATGACATAGGTGGATCCATGTGTGGTTAATGAGAAGAACACACATGCAATGACACTAGGTGTGGTTCATGATATGGTTTGTGAGAAAAACACACATGCAATGACTCTAGCTGTGGTTCATGAAAAGAGCAGATATGCGATGACTCTAACTGTGGTTCATGAAAAGAGCAGACATGCGATGCCACTGGTGGATCCATGTGTGGTCTATGAGAGGAAGACACATGAAATGACACTGGTGGATCCTTAGGTGGTTCGTGAGAATAACACACATGCAATGACACTCGTGGATCCATGTGTGGTTCATGGGAAGAACACACATCCAATGACACTGGTGATATGTTGTTTGTGACAAGAACACACATGCATTGACTCTAGATGTGGTTAATGAAAAGAGTAGACATGCAATGACACTGGTGGATCCATGTGTGGTTCATGGGAAGAACATGGATGCAATGACACTGGTGGATCCATGTGTGGTCTGTAGGAAGAACAAACATGCAATGACACTGGTGATATGTGGTTTGTGAGAAGAACACACATGCAATGACTCTAACTATGGTTAATGAAAAGAGCAGACATGCAATGTCACCTGTGGATCCATGTGTGGTTAATGAGAAGAACACACATGCAATGATACTGGGTGTGGTTCATGATATGGTTTGTGGGAAGAACACGCATGCAATGACTCTAGCTGTGGTTCATGAAAAGAGTAGACATGCGATGACTCTAACAGTGGTTCATGAAAAGAGTAGACATGTAATGACACTGGTGGATCCTTATGTGGTTCATGGGAAGAACACACATGCAATGACACTGGTGGATCCATGTGTTGTTCATGGGAAGAACACACATGCAATGACATTGGTGGATCCATGTGTGGTCTGTGGGAAGAACACACATGCAATGAAACTGGTGATATGTGGTTTGTGAGAAGAACACACATGCAATGACTCTAGCTGTGGTTCATGAATAGAGTAGACATGCAATGACACCGGTGGATCCATGTGTAGTTAATCAGAAGAACACACATGCAATGACACAGGGTGTGGTTCATGATATGTATCGTGGGAAGAACAGACATGCAATGACTCTAGCTGTGGTTCATGAAAAGAGCATACATGCGATGACCCTAGCCGTGGTTCATGAAAAGAGAAGACATGCAATGACACCGGTGGATCCTTACGTGGTTCATGGGAAGAACACACATGCAATGACACTGGTGGATCCATGTGTGGTTCATGGGAAGAACACACATGCAATGACATTGGTGGATCCATGTGTGGTTAATGAGAAGAACACACATGCAATGATACTGGGTGTGGTTCATGATATGGTTTGTGGGAAGAACACGCATGCAATGACTCTAGCTGTGGTTCATGAAAAGAGTAGACATGCGATGACTCTAACTGTGGTTCATGAAAAGAGTAGACATGTAATGACACTGGTGGATCCTTATGTGGTTCATGGGAAGAACACACATGCAATGACACTCGTGGATCCATGTGTTGTTCATGGGAAGAACACACATGCAATGACATTGGTGGATCCATGTGTGGTCTGTGGGAAGAACACACATGCAATGAAACTGGTGATATGTGGTTTGTGAGAAGAACACACATGCAATGACTCTAGCTGTGGTTCATGAATAGAGTAGACATGCAATGACACCGGTGGATCCATGTGTAGTTAATCAGAAGAACACACATGCAATGACACAGGGTGTGGTTCATGATATGTATCATGAGAAGAACAGACATGCAATGACTCTAGCTGTGGTTCATGAAAAGAGCATACATGCGATAACCCTAGCCGTGGTTCATGAAAAGAGAAGACATGCAATGACACCGGTGGATCCTTACGTGGTTCATGGGAAGAACACACATGCAATGACACTAGTGGATCCATGTGTGGTTCATGGGAAGAACACACATGCAATGACATTGGTGGATCCATGTGTGGTTAATGAGAAGAACACACATGCAATGACACTGGGTGTGGTTCATGAGAAGAGCAGACATGCGATGCCTCTAAATGTGGTTCATGAAAAGAGCAAACATGCGATGCCACCGGTGGATCCATGTGTGGTCTGTAAGAGGAACACACATGCAATGACACCGGTGGATCCTTACGTGGTTTGTGAGAATAACACACATGCAACGACACTGGTGGATCCATGTGTGGTTCATGGGAAGAACACACATGCAATGACACTGGGTGGGTCCATGTCTAGTTCATGGGAAGAACACACAGGCAATGACTCTAGCTGTGGTATCTCAATGTGTGGTCTGTGGGAAGAACACACATGCAATGACACTGGTGATATGTGTTCTGTGAGAAGAACACACATGCAATTACTCTAGATGTGGTTCATGAAAAGAGCAGACATGCGATGACACTGGTGGATCCATGTGTGGGTCATGGGAAGAACACACATGCAATGACACTGGGTGTGGTTCATGATATGGTCTGTGGGAAGAACACACATGCAATGACTCTGGTGATATGTGCTTTGTGAAAAGAACAGACATGCAATGACTCTAGATGTGGTTAATGAGAAGAGTAGACATGCAATGACACTGGTGGATCCATGTGTGGTTAATGAGAAGAACACACATGCAATAACGCTGGGTGTGGTTCATAATATGGTTTGTGGGAAGAACACACATGCAATGACTCTAGCTGTGGTTCATGAAAAGAGCAGACATGTGATGACTCTAGTTGTGGTTCATGAAAAGAGCAGACATGCAATGACACCGGTGGATCCTTACGTGGTTCATGGGAAGAATACACATGCAATGACACTGGTGTATCCATGTGTGGTTCGTGGGAAGAACACACATGCAATGACATTGGTGGATCCATGTGTGGTCTGTGGGAAGAACACACATGCAATGGCACTAGTGATATGTGGTTTGTGATAAGAACACACATGCAATGACACTAGTGATACGTGGTTTGTGAGAAGAACACACGTGCAATGACATTAGTGTATCCATGTGTGGTTCATGGGAAGAACACACATGCAATGACACTAGTGATATGTGGTTTGTGAGAAGAACACACATGCAATGACTCTAGCCGTGGTTCATGAAAAGAGCAGACATGCAATGACACTGGTGGATCCATGTGTGGTTCATGGGAAGAACACACATGCAATGACACTGGTGATATGTGGTTTGTGAGAAGAAGAAGACACATGCAATGACTCTAGCTGTGGTTCATGAAAAGAGCAGACATGCGATGCCACCGGTGGATCCATGTGGGGTCTATGAGAGGAACACACATGAAATGACACCGGTGGATCCTTAGGTGGTTCGTGAGAATAACACACATGCAATGACAATGGTGGATCGATGTTTGGTTCATGGGAAGAACACACATGCAATGACTCTAGATGTGGTTCATGAAAAGAGTAGACATGCAATGACACTAGTGGATCCATGTGTGGTTCATGGGAAGAACATGGATGCAATGATACTGGTGGAGCCATGTGTGGTCTGTAGGAAGAACAAACATGCAATGACACTGGTGATATGTGGTTTGTGAGAAGAACACACATGCAATGACTCTCACTATGGTTAATGAAAAGAGCAGACATGCAATGTCACCGGTGGATCCATGTGTGGTTAATGAGAAGAACACACATGCAATGACACTGGGTGTGGTTCATGATATGGTTTGTGGAAAGAACACGCATGCAATGACTCTAGCTGTGGTTCATGAAAAGAGTAGACATGCGATGACTCTAACGGTGGTTCATGAAAAGAGTAGACATGCAATGACACTGGTGGATCCTTATGTGGTTCATGGGAATAACACACATGCAATGAGACTAGTGGATCCATGTGTTGTTCATGGGAAGAACACACATGCAATGACATTGGTGGATCCATGTGTGGTCTGTGGGAAGAACACACATGCAATGACACTGGTGATATGTGGTTTGTGAGAAGAACACACATGCAATGACTCTAGCTGTGGTTCATGAATAGAGTAGACATGCAATGACACCGGTGGATCCATGTGTGGTTAATCAGAAGAACACACATGCAATTACACAGGTTGTGGTACATGATATGTATCGTGGGAAGAACAGACATGCAATGACTCTAGCTGTGGTTCATGAAAAGAGCAGACATGCGATGACCCTAGCCGTGGTTCATGAAAAGAGAAGACATGCAATGACACCGGTGGATCCTTACGTGGTTCATGGGAAGAACAGACATGCAATGACACTGGTGGATCCATGTGTGGTTCATGGGAAGAACACACATGCAATGACATTGGTGGATCCATGTCTGGTTAATGAGAAGAACACACATGCAATGACACCGGGTGTGGTTCATGATATGGTTTGTGAGAAGAACACACATGCAATGATTCTAGCTGTGGTTCATGAAAAGAGCAGATATGCGATGACTCTAACTTTGGTTCATGAAAAGAGCAGACATGCGATGCCACTGGTGGATCCATGTGTGGTCTATGAGAGGAAGACACATGAAATGACACTGGTGGATCCTTAGGTGGTTCGTGAGAATAACACACATGCAATGACACTCGTGGATCCATGTGTGGTTCATGGGAAGAACACACATCCAATGACACTGGTGATATGTTGTTTGTGAGAAGAACACACATGCATTGACTCTAGATGTGGTTAATGAAAAGAGTAGACATGCAATGACACTGGTGGATCGATGTGTGGTTCATGGGAAGAACATGGATGCAATGACACTGGTGGATCCATGTGTGGTCTGTAGGAAGAACAAACATGCAATGACACTGGTGATATGTGGTTTGTGAGAAGAACACACATACAATGACTCTAACTATGGTTAATGAAAAGAGCAGACATGCAATGTCACCGGTGGATCCATGTGTGGTTAATGAGAAGAACACACATGCAATGATACTGGGTGTGGTTCATGATATGGTTTGTGGGAAGAACACGCATGCAATGACTCTAGCTGTGGTTCATGAAAAGAGTAGACATGCGATGACTCTAACTGTGGTTCATGAAAAGAGTAGACATGTAATGACACTGGTGGATCCTTACGTGGTTCATGGGAAGAACACACATGCAATGACATTCGTGGATCCATGTGTGGTCTGTGGGAAGAACACACATGCAATGAAACTGGTGATATGTGGTTTGTGAGAAGAACACACATGCAATGACTCTAGCTGTGGTTCATGAATAGAGTAGACATGCAATGACACCAGTGGATCCATGTGTAGTTAATCAGAAGAACACACATGCAATGACACAGGGTGTGGTTCATGATATGTATCATGGGAAGAACAGACATGCAATGACTCTAGCTGTGGTTCATGAAAAGAGCATACATGCGATAACCCTAGCCGTGGTTCATGAAAAGAGAAGACATGCAATGACACCGGTGGATCCTTACGTGGTTCATGGGAAGAACACACATGCAATGACACTAGTGGATCCATGTGTGGTTCATGGGAAGAACACACATGCAATGACATTGGTGGATCCATGTGTGATTAATGAGAAGAACACACATGCAATGACACTGGGTGTGGTTCATGAGAAGAGCAGACATGCGATGCCTCTAAATGTGGTTCATGAAAAGAGCAAACATGCGATGCCACCGGTGGATCCATGTGTGGTCTGTAAGAGGAACACACATGCAATGACACCGGTGGATCCTTACGTGGTTTGTGAGAATAACACACATGCAATGACACTGGTGGATCCATGTGTGGTTCATGGGAAGAACACACATGCAATGACACTGGGTGGGTCCATGTCTAGTTCATGGGAAGAACACACAGGCAATGACTCTAGCTGTGGTATATCAATGTGTGGTCTGTGGGAAGAACACACATGCAATGACACTGGTGATATGTGTTCTGTGAGAAGAACACACATGCAATTACTCTAGATGTGGTTCATGAAAAGAGCAGACATGCGATGACACTGGTGGATCCATGTGTGGGTCATGGGAAGAACACACATGCAATGACACTGGGTTGTGGTTCATGATATGGTCTGTGGGAAGAACACACATGCAATGACTCTGGTGATATGTGCTTTGTGAAAAGAACAGACATGCAATGACTCTAGATGTGGTTAATGAGAAGAGTAGACATGCAATGACACTTGTGGATCCATGTGTGGTTAATGAGAAGAACACACATGCAATGACACTGGGTGTGGTTCATGATATGGTTTGTGGGAAGAACACACATGCAATGACTCTAGCTGTGGTTCATGAAAAGAGCAGACATGTGATGACTCTAGCTGTGGTTCATGAAAAGAGCAGACATGCAATGACACCGGTGGATCCTTACGTGGTTCATGGGAAGAATACACATGCAATGACACTGGTGTATCCATGTGTGGTTCGTGGGAAGAACACATATGCAATGACATTGGTGGATCCATGTGTGGTCTGTGGGAAGAACACACATGCAATGGCACTAGTGATATGTGGTTTGTGATAAGAACACACATGCAATGACACTAGTGATACGTGGTTTGTGAGAAGAACACACGTGCAATGACATTAGTGTATCATGATATGGTATGTGGGAAGAACAAACATGCAATGACACTAGTGATATGTGTTTGTGAGAAGAACACACATGCAATGACTCTAGGCCGTGGTTCATGAAAAGAGCAGACATGTGCAATGACACT